>CATIWM010010036.1:0-12703 GCA_949671775.1 Mallotus repandus | reverse complement strand
GTTTGTTGTGGGGTATGTTTTCTAATATGTTCTTGTCGGCTCAAGTTTGTAGTTGTTGGGCAAAAAGGCCAAATTGAACCCACCCTAATGTTTTGCTCTAATTATATATTGGACCTTCTCAAGTATTTTTTTTTAATGTAGCACTTCAATTTTATAAATTAAAATAAATTGGATCTTTACTGAATATAATTAAGTTTTATAACTTTTTTTGGTACAATTAAGTCCTATAGATTAATAAAAAATTAATTTTAAAGATTACTAACAAACAAAATTGATAAATATTTTTTAAAATATCTATATAACATAATTATATATTGTTTAAACCTATAAAATATATTGTTTTAATTTTTTCTTGAATTTAAAAAATTTTTGTAGTCCCATCACATTTTTTAAATTTTTTTATTCAATTGTTAAAATTAAATTTTTGTAGTCCCATTATATTTTTCCCCCTATAACTATAGTCATTTTGAATCTATAACCACTTTTGACTATGTAGGGATAGTTTAAAACTATACTCTCTAAGCTAGTTTTTAATTTTTGGGTATTAAAAAAATTGTTAGTTAATTAAGAAATGTATAATATGATAACTTAATTAGCATATCACACTGTTTATGTTAATTTTTGAGACTAAAAATATTTAATTTTAACAATTGAATAAAAAAAATATATTTATCACTTATTGTGTTGGTTTAAAAATTTAAACAAACAAATAAAATTTAAAAAAAATTTAGTCAACCATTGAAATTAAATTTTTGGGTTAATTATCAATTTACTATTTATATTAATGAATAAAATTGAATTTAAAATATATATCACTTAATTTTAAAATTTTTTAACTTTAAAAAAAATTTAAAAAATATATTTTATGGGTTTAAAATTTTTAAAATTTTATATTTATGTTATATAGATATTTTAAAAAGTATTTATCAATTTTGTTTGTTGGTGACTCTTAAAATTAATTTTTTATTTATCTATAGGACTTAATTGTACTAAAAAAATTATAAAATTTAATTGTACTCATGAGTTATGGGTCTCAGCTGTCACATAGATAGGTGTTAATATTCAGGGGGTTATGAAATCTATTTTCAAAACATTAATAGTGTATTAAAATTTTAAATAATGTTAATAATATTAGGATAAAATTTAAATGGTGTATTTGAACCTTTTTCCTTATATAAAAACATGTCTCGTAGTATAACTCCTTTAAAAGGCGTCTATAGATTAAAGTTTTGATCTTTCCTCTCGCTGCACCCAAGTTCAAAAAAAAACATAGATTTATCAATTTTTCAGAATTTGCAAAGATAAAAACAGTCCGTAAGAGGTGGGCCGTCGAAACATCTAAACAGTCATATAGAAGAGCAGAGCAGAGGCTTGGGCCCGATCAATAATGACCACAAGGCACTGAGCCTTCGGTCCTGCGGTCCCTTCGGTCCTGTGGTCCCGTGACCTCTGTACACGACATGTTCAAAAAATCACAATAATTGTGGGTTTTCTTTTCTTTGTTTTCGGGTAGAAAGATCAGAGTTCACTATGTGATCAGAGGAAAAAAATATACATATATTTTTAGCGCAAAACAATTTACTTATTTATTTATTTTTCATAGAATTTCATTTTCTATTTCTTATTTGAGAACTAATTTTAAGCAGCATCCAGTTACATTAATAGCCTATTTCACAATAATTATCACATTAATTTTCCTTTCTCACACAAATGATAATTAACGTAGATTTAAGACAATTAATCAATATATAGATAGAGGAGACTTATTGTTGGATAATTTACAGAATTAGTGTAGCGAAATAATATATATAAAGCTAAAATAAAATTATTATAAAAATAATTAAATAAATAAAAATGATCAGACATCAACTGATGAGTGAAATAGACGATAAAATCTATAGTGTAAATAAAAAATAATAAAAATAACACCAATATTTTAATATAATTTATTCTTAGTGTTAGACTAATAAAAATTTTAAAAAAATTTCGTTATAAAAATGATAGGTACAAAATTTTTTTTTCTAGATTAACACTAGAGATATAAAAAAAAAATCTTATCAAAATAATGACACATAATATTTCTCAAACCCTAAAATAATTTTTTCGTTATTTAATCACCCACCCCTTAAAATTTTTTTTTTCGAACTTTAAAACTCTCCACGCTCGTCAAAGTTAGGCACTCCTCGCAAATACACACCTCACTGACTCTCACTTTGCTTGTGCTTGTGGCTTTTGCTTGTTTGTCTTTGTGCTCCGTCCAGATAGCTGTTTATAGCCAAATAAGTTGGCTAATTTGTCAACTAAAATTTGCTGCACCGACAAATTTTGGCATTTATTATTATTATTTTTTCAAATCTTATGCGCCCATTAGGAGAGATGGACCCACAACACATATATGTTTTTGCAATTCCATGACTCGTTCAAGAAATTAACTAAGAATTGTGCGGCTAACTCTCAAGGTGATTTTGCAAATATGTTTTACCATCACTCCATAGCCACAGACGTAGCTTTTTTTTTTTTTTTTGGGTGCTTGAGCACAGCATTCTGATGAGGAAGAAGCCCCTGGCTGGCCTCGCACGTGCTGTTCTGTTCTGGTGCTGAGCTGGAGAAGCTATTTTTGTTCCAGGATTCTCCAGATGAAGACAGAATACTCTCATGCGGTTTGGGCCCATTAAAAAAGGCACCGAATTTGCACGCAAACCGGGATAAAAAATCAAATCATGGCTGTGGAGCGCAGGGAATAATTTCTCCTTTCCCATGTCAAAACAGTAACAGCTCTTCTCCTCTGCTTTTGGGTTTCACAAGATCAACAGTGTCTTCAAGCTTTGCAGATTTCAGGTTTTTTTTTTAACGTCCAATTTTTCATTACTTCAATTAGTTGTTTTCTTTTATTCTGTTCCGTTGCTGCATGCCTGAGCTTGAATCTGTATTTGTAGTTTAACAGTTGAGTATGCTATTGTTTATGTCGGTTTGTTACTTGAAATGAAGATGGATTCTGGTGAGCGAACCAGAACATACGCGATTCGCCGGTTCCCTACAGGTTGTGGGAGGCTGTTTCCTGTTAAAACAGTTCAGCCAAGTGAAAATGAAAATGACAGTGAAAGTGAAAATGAAAATGAAAATCATTTTCAGCATCTTCCATTTTCTAGAGAAGATATCAGTGCCGTCAGCGTAATTTCTGTTGCGGAAACCAAACCAGTTGCAGCTAATGATAATGTTACTATCCGAGATCAACTGCAGGAAGTTCTCAAATCGTACCGTCAGACCCTAAAGAAAGTGGAAAATGACGAGAGATCTAAACCAGGCAAGTCCAAGAACATTCATGAATATGCGGCAATGGTTCTACGGCAAAGTCACAAATGGATTAGCACCGAAAAGCGATTGGGACCAGTTCCCGGTGTCGAGATTGGTGACAAATTTCAATTTAGAGCTGAATTGAACATAATTGGGCTTCATCGTCAGTTTCAGAAAGGGATTGATTATATGGAGAAAGGTGGGGTTATGTTGGCCACAAGTATTGTTTCAACTACGAAGTATGACAATTACATGAAATCTTCTGGTGTCCTGATTTATAACGGTGAAGGTGGGAATCCTAAGGTTCGAAATGGGCACCCACTTAAAGATCAAGTGCTTGAACTAGGAAACCTTGCATTGAAGAATAGCATGGAACTGAAAACTCCTGTAAGAGTCATTCGCAGTGATGATTGCAAGAGCTCTAAGTTGCAAAAACGCTTTACTAGAAGAAAGAACTCAGCCGCCACCATATATTTTTATGATGGATTGTACTTGGTCGAGAAATTGTGGCAAGAAAGAGGGGAATTTGGCAAGCTCGTCTTTAAGTTTCAGCTCAGAAGAATTGCAGAGCAACCTAGAGCATTTATACACAAGTCAAGGACTTGTGCATCAGGCCCTTTAACGAATGATATTTCTGGGGGTAAGGAGAAGCTGCCAATTGCAGTGATCAACACTGTTGATAATGAGAGACCTTTACCATTTACTTACATTACCAATGTACGTTACGCTGGGGTGCAAGGTCTATCTTTATCAGTTGGTTGTGACTGTACTGATGGGTGCTTAAATTCTAAAGATTGTTCTTGCAAAACGAGGAATGGACAAGAGAGTCCCTATGATAATTGCAAGCGTCTTATCAGGAAAATACCCTGTATCTACGAGTGCGGTCCCTTTTGTAAGTGTTCTGATTCTTGCACTAACAGGGTGAGCCAACTTGGTATCCAGTTCCGGCTTGAGGTCTTCAAGACTGCATCAAAAGGATGGGGGGTTAGATCAAGATCATATATTCGGGCTGGAAGTTTTATATGTGAGTACATAGGACAAATCCAGAAAGCCAAGGAAGCTGAACAAGGATTTGATTGGAATGAGTACTTGTTTGATGTAGGGGATAACCATGACGATGATATCGATGATCTTTGCAAGTCAAATCATTTGAGTTTGCGTAAACAAGATGGGAGTTTTACAGTTGATGCAGCCCAATGTGGTAATATTGGAAGATTTATTAATCATAGCTGTTCTCCTAATCTCTACGTGCAAAATGTGTTCTATGATCATCATGACCTTCGAATGCCACACATAATGTTATTTGCCAAGGAAGACATACCTCCCCAGAGAGAGTTGACATATGACTACAATTGCAGGTTGGGAAAACTTCGCTACAAGAATGGGGCTGTCAAGGCAAAGAATTGTATGTGCAAATCTACTAAATGTGTTGGAAAGTTTTACTGACATAGAGTTCAGTTCTTGAAGCATCTGTTGTGAACTTGTTTTGGTGACATAGAATAGAGAGTTGTGAGAAGTTGTTTTGGTGACATAGAAGAGAGAGTTGTGAAGCTGTTTTAGTAACATAGAAGTTGTTTTGGTGACATAGAATAGAGAGTTAGTGAAGTTGTTTTGGTGACACAGAATGTAGTTTACGAAGTTTAATGAAATGACTAATGTGTTTCCTTGTGCATTTTTCTCATGGTTTTGCACGCATAGGGTTCAGCTCTTAAAGCATACACAGAATAGAATGTTGTGAAGTATGCCTGCGCTATATTTTATTTTTAGTCCTTACTTGATCACATTCTTAAAAGTGGCAACAAGTTTAGACTAATTGGTTTAGATGGAAATGTGCATAAACTTTGAGATTTGTGGTTGGATTCGTGAACATCTTAAAAGATTTTTATGGTTAAATCTTTTTTATTGATAAAAATAACTCAAGTAGTCTAAACTCTATTTACTCAATCACTTTCTTAAAATGCATATCAAATAGAGAGTAATGATTGTGGAGTCAAGTTTAGACTAATTGATTTAGGTTGAAACATTCAGAAACTTTGACATCTGTGATTGGATTTGTCAATATTTTAAAAGATTTTTATGATTGTATCTCATTTATTGATTAAAAAATAACCCAAGTATAAACTCTAATTTCATCAAATGCATTGTGGCAATCAAGTTTAGACTAATTGATTTAGGTAGAAACATAAAGAAACTTTAAGATATGTGGTTGGATTCGTGAACATCTTAAAAGATTTTTATGGTTATATTTTATTTATTCATAAAAAGTAACCCTAGTCTGAACTCTATTTTCATAAAATGCATTGTGGCAGTTAAGTTTAGACTAATTGGTTTAGGTGGAAACATTGAGAAATATTGAGACATGTGGTTGAATTTGTGAACATCTGAAAAGATTTTTATGGTTATATCTTATTTATTGATAAAAAATAACTCAAGTCTAAACTCTATTTTCATAAAATGCATATCACATAGAGAATAATGATTGTTGTGGTAATTAAGTTTAGACTTTGATTTAGGTGGAAACATTAAGAAACTTTGAGATCTGTGGTTGGATTCTTGAATATCTTAAAAGATTTTTGTGATTATGTCTTATTTATTGATAAAAAATAACTCAAGTTTAAACTCTGTTTTCTTGATCACTTTCTTGAAATGCATATCACATGGAGATAATCTTTTTGATCGTGTCAATCAAGCTCAGATCAGTTGATTTAGATAGAAACATACAAAAGTTTTGAGATCTGTTGTTTAATTCGTGAAAATCTTGAAAGATTTTTTTTAAGATAGTCTTCATGTGAAAAGTTGATAGTTTATGGTGTTTCATATATATATATATATATATGTGAGAGAGAGTATTTATTTAATTACACAAAACATGTAATTTGTACAATTAATTTTTGACAATTTATATAAGAATATCATATGTGATTAAATTCACATGAAGTCCATTTTGGCAATGATATGAATATGAAGTGATAAATAGTAAATTATAAAAATACAAAATTTTCAACAAAAAAAAATGCTTAAAACATAAAATATTTATCTATGCTTACCTTAATATATTACTTAAAATTTAAATTTTAACTAAATATTTCCATCCAAATATAAAATTTTTTTTTTTTTTAAATTATTTGGTCCGAGAAAAAGTTGGGACTTTATAGTAAACTAATCGTAAATCCGCGCGATGCGCGAACTGTAAAATAAAATGATTAAATAAATAATTGAAATAAAATAATAACTAAATAAATTTAAAATAAAATATATCGCATTAATTTGATTTTTTAATTTTTGTTACCATAATTTTTTAATTATAATAATTTTTTTTAGAATTATTATATTAGTATTGAAGTATATTATTGTTTTAGTTAAAAATATATATTATTAAGTAATTACTGTAAGTTTTAAATTTTTTTAATGGTTTGGAAAAAATATTTTGAGTGATTTAAGGTAAAAAAATACGTAATGTATAAATATTTTTGAAATTTAAGTAGTATTAAAATATGTATAATAGTGTTTTAGTTAAAAAATAATATTAAATAACTATGGTAAATATTTTATTTTTAATAAAAAATTAGGATATTTAATAGTTTGATACATTAACTTTTAAAATGAATACTTAAATATAAAAGTGGACACTTGTCAAATTTATTATATTACTATTGAAGTATATTATTGTTTAAGATAAAAGAATATAATATTAAGTAATTATTATAATTTTTAAATTTTTTAGTTGTTTAAAAAAAATATTTTTAGTGATTTAAGGTAAAAAATAGGTAATATATAAATATTTTTAAAATTTAAGTAGCATTAAAATATGTATAATAGTATTTTAATTAAAAAATAATGTTAAATAACTATGGTAAATATTTTATGTGTAATAAAAAATTAAAATATTTAATAATTTGACACATTAACTTTTAAAATGACTATTAAAATATAAAAATGAATATTTATTAAATTTTTTACTCGTTAAAAATTTAATATATATATATATATATAGAGAGAGAGAGGTTTGTACCAAATCTACAAAGGTAAAGCATGCATTAAATAGGAGATCTGCACTCAGAGTGCAAAATAGTATAAAAAGGTCCAAAACTGCTGAGAATTCAAATTTCAAAATCAAAAGTTTCTCAGCCGTCGATTTATCAGTCTAACAATTTTCTAAACCCTCAGATTCATTATCATTAAACTGCCATAGACGGAAGTAGACTTCCTAAACCGTCAGGAATTCGAAATATACAAGACTTCTGCTCTTCCTATTCCTCCCTATACTCACACACTCTCTGCCTATAAAAATCCACTCTGTTTAGGGTTTTATCTTTATCCCCAAAAGACTACGCCGGAGGAAGTTCGAGGAGTCGCTGGCACACAATCTGTTTCATCCTGCAGCAGGTGCGTTGCTCTGTTTGTTTCATACTTCTACCGCCTGCATGCAATACCACATGGCTTGTTGATTTGTGTCCTTCATGTTTTTTATTCTTTTCTCATGTTGATAATGAGTTTTTTTGGTTTATGTCACCTTTATTGTGTTGATTTTGATTGATTTTGTGTTTGTATTGTTCAATGAGTATTCTGTTTTGTCTCTTGAGCGTAGGCAAAAAAAAAAAAAAAAAAAAAATCTAATAACCAATACATCATTTATAATTTTTTTTAAAGACATCACATATGATATAGAAAATTAATCAAATTAATTCTGATTTTCACATAATTTGAAATTAACACATTGAAAAACAACATAAAATATTGTAGTACAATATAGGTAGAAAGGAGACTATGCTAGCGATTATTATTGCACATAAAATTAATTACATTACTAGTGTTTGTGTAGGAAATAAATTTACATCCTATGCTAGTTATTATTATTGTACAATTAGATATTGAGGATAAAAGAATTTATTAGATGTATTTGATATTTCTTTCTTTTTTCTATAATTTCATACTAAATCATGTTTTCAAGTTCTAAATCTCACCCATATCTCTAATTACTATGGAAAACTACAAACTAACTTCTAGCTATATGAAAGAATTTATTAGATGCATCTCAAATTTCTTTATTTTATAATTTTATTTTGGAATCATGTTTTCAAGTTTCAAATCTCACCCCTATATATCCCTAATTGATAAGGAACACTACAAACTTACTTCTAGCTATATTCTATTAAAAATTCTTAATTGATGCTATATATATGTAAAACTTTTTAATTAATTTGCTAGATTTTTTATTTTATTTTATCTTTTAATACAAACATAAAACTAAAAAGAAATAATTTGAGATATGAAAAATAATGAAAGTATATTAACTTGAATATTAAGTTTTAATTTAATTTTTTAAAAAGATGTATTTAAAATACATAACTTGCAAATCTATTTATGAAGTTAACATATTAATTAAGAAAAACAATATCAAGGTTTTTTTTAGTTTGGAATTCAAATGACAAGATATTTAGATGTCAATAGTTGACTACTACTTTTTTTTTTTTGCAATTTTTTCTATTTCAAGAGTAATTTATTAATAATATTTTAACATCCTAATCCTTATTTTCGTTCCTAGTTTGAAGGTATTCTTTTCATTGGTTTTTTTATTACATCGATATAAATTTTTATTGCAATCCGTTATAAGACAAAAAAACTTATTTTTAGTTTTAAGTTTAATTATGTTTCCATGATTATAAACAGAATCTTTTGTCATAAAATTTGGTGTAAGCATGGAATTTTCATCAAGCTCTTTACCGATGAAAAGGAAAGCTACTCATCAATTTTCGAGTAAATGTGGCAGTCTTGTGAATACTTTGGACTCAAAGGAGACCAAAGAAAAAGCCTTTTGTGAATCTTCTTCAATTGAGCAGCGTGGTGTGAGAATGGAGTTTTCATTAAAGTCTTCATCAATGAAAAGAAGTGCTATTCGCCAATTCCCAAGCAAATGTGGTAGGCTTGAGAATGCTTTGGACTTAAAGAAAATCAAAGAAAAAGTTTTTTCTGAATCTTCTGCAGCTGATTGTGGTTTGAGTATGGAGTTTGCACCAATGAATAGAAATACTATTTGTCAATTTTCGAGCAGTTGTGATAGGCATGTGAATGCTTTGGTCTCTAAAAAAGTCAAAGAAAAAGCTTTTTCTGAATCTTCTTCAGCTGAGCATAGTTTGAGTACGAAATTTTCAGTAAGGTCGGCACCAATGGAAAGAAATGCTATTCGTCAATTTCCAATTGGATGTGGTAGGCTTTTGAATGCTTTGGACTCAAAGAAAATCAAAGATGAATCCTTTTGTGAATCTTCAACTGATTGTGGTAGGTTGCTCAATGACATTCCTTTGGGGGACTCCTTAGATCATTCTGTTTTGAACCATCGAATTGGAAAAAATATTGTTAAGGGGGGCTTTCCCTTGCTTTGCGAGAAACAAGATTCTCATAAGGACATTGATTTTACTAATGGCTATGAGAATCGTGATTTTTTCCCTCTTTCTCGAGATATTGTAAATCGGGAAACATCCAAAGCAAGAAAGTTTGTTGGATATTGCAAGACATATCAATCAATTATTAGAAGTAATGGTAGTTGCATTGATGAGAAAGCAAAGGCAAAAGTGGTTAATGATATTATTGCTCGCAATCAGGTGAAGAAAATGGTGAAATTGTATCGTGAAACACTTGACAAACTCATACATGAAATGAAAATGTCAGTTTTACGGGATCCTAACATTCACAGAAGGGCAGCAATGGTTCTTCAAAATCAATAGAATTGGCTTAGCGTGGAAAAACGAATAGGAACTATTGTTGGAGTTGAGATTGGAGATGAGTTTCAATTTAGGGCGGAACTTTGTGTAGTTGGCATTCATCGTCAATTTTTGAAGGGCATAGACTATGTTGAGGAAGATGGTACTACATTGGCTACAAGCATTGTTGTAACTGGACGATATGCAAATACTTTTAACTCTGATGTCTTGATATACTTAGGTGAAGGTGGGAATCCTAAGGTTCGAAATCAACATTTGCCTAAAGATAAAGTACTAGAAAGAGGAAAAGATCAAGTACTAAAAAGAGGAAACCTTGCATTGAAAAATAGTATGGAGCAAAATTCTCTTGTAAGAGTCGTTTATCAAAAAAGTTTCAGGCCTTCAAGTCTTGATGATAATGCGGAGAGAAATTCGAATGTCGTATACATTTATGATGGTTTGTACATGGTAAAGAAATTATGGCAAGAAAGAGGGGAGTTTGGAAAACTTGTCTTTAAATTTGAATTGAGAAGAATTTCACGACAAGCAGTTGGAACTCACGCATGTGAAAACATTAGGAAAAAGTTGTTACTTTGCGACAACGACTTTCTAATGAAAGATATTTCTAAAGGCAGAGAGAAGATGCCAATTGCTCTGGTGAACACACTTGACAACGAGTGGCCTTTTCCCTTCAAATATATTGCTAATGCAACATATCCAATAGTTCCTCGTCAAACCATAATAGGTAGTTGTAATGGTTGTGATTGTATTGATGGATGCTCGGACTCTGAAGATTGTTCGTGTAAGATTCGAAATGGGAAAGCATTTGCCTATAATTATAGTGAATGCTTTATTGGAAAGAAGCATCGTATTTATGAGTGCGATGCCTCTTGCAAGTGTTTCCAATCTTGCATTAATAGGGTGAGCCAACGGAAAATTAGGTTTCAGCTTGAGGTTTTTAAAACCGAGTCTAAAGAATGGGGTGTTAGATCAAAAGTTCATATTCCGGCTGGAAGATTTGTATGCGAATATGTAGGAGAAGTGCTCAAAGTTAAAGAAGAGGACCGAAGGATTATGGTGGATGATTATTTGTTTGATGTTGGAAGCAATGAAGAAGGTGAAGGATATACCATAGATGCTACTCGGTGTGGTAATGTGGCACGATTCATCAATCATAGTTGCTCTCCTAATCTTCAAGTTAAAAGTGTTACTTATGGCGATAATCATAGTAAGTTGCAGCATATAATGCTATTTACCATGAGAGACATATCTCCTTTGCAAGAATTGACCTATGATTACAAGTATAGGTTGGGGGAATTCTATTATAATTATGTCAAGGCGAAGAAGTGTAATTGCCAATCTCCCAATTGCATTGGTAAGTTTTATTAGTAGAAAATATAATTTTATAACTTGATGAATATGTATTTGATCGTTAATTTTCTTGTATTGTAATTTGAAGCATTTATTAATATAAATGAAGAGTTCTAAATGCTATTCAATTAGCACTATATGGTGCTTGAGCTAAATACTAAGTCCGGTTGCTTTTGAATGAACCGTGACATATGTGGCAATTTGAATCATAGAAGTGGAAGGAACACATTTGTTCCGAGGACAACTACTTGCAGTATGTTTTTGTTACTCCAATGCATATTTTTTTTCTTTTTTTAAAAAAAATAGAGGTCAAATAACATCAACAATCTATGTATAACAAAAAGTAAAATTCAAGCCATTCAATTCACAATTTGTTAGCTTGTTGGCTTTTACCGGCAAAATGAGGGTTCTCTCTCTCTCTCTCTCTCTCTCTCTCTCTCGCTCTCGCTCTCTTGAGATGGGTCCTTGAGCATCAAATCCTTAACCTCCCTTAATGCATTCACTCTAGATGGAGCTTAGCGTCACTAAACCCAGCAAAATGAGCTTACCACTAGGCCACCGTCTCAATTGGTATTTTTTTTGGTTAATACATCCCATCTCGAGAGATTACAACAATTTCAAATACTGATACAAAAAGTAACTATAACTATTACAAACTAACAAATTATTGCAATTAACTATAATACTCAATTTGTGTTAACATTTTGCTAAAAAAAATGGTATTAATATTCACTAATTACTGAGCTTTATTCATGGAATTAAATATTTTCTTTGGTCATTCTGCTTGATTTATTTATTCATTTTTTTTGTGCGTTTGTTCCATTTGTTTCTTTAAATTTGTTCTGAGCATAAAATTAAGAAAAGTATTAATGGCAAAGGATTTTCTACTTTAAATTTATTAACAAATCAATTATATAATACTCCCTCCATTCCAAATTAATTGTCTCTTTTTAGTATTTCACTTGGAGTAAGAAAGCATTTAATAGGTTTATAAAATAGCTAAATGGGACTAAATTATCTTTCTCTAAATATATTCAAAACTTATAGTAAAATTTTGCAAAACGAATTAGACAAGGGTAACATAAGGATAAAATAAGAATGAAATTAATGTTGCGTTAGATATATAAAAGTGACAACTAGTTTGAATTTTTTTTATTTGAAAAATAGATAATTAGTTTGAAACGGAGAAAGTAATAGTAACATTTTTTATTTTAATTTAACATGATGACAACTATTTATATTATAAGATATAATCAAGTTAAATATAATTTTCATTCTCAAATAAATAACATAACACCATACTCAAAAATGTATAAAAATGGAAGCTATTAAAACTA
>CATIWM010010030.1:0-39483 GCA_949671775.1 Mallotus repandus | reverse complement strand
GGTGCCTGTTGCCTCTGGAAGTATTGCTCAAGTGCATCGAGCTTCTTTGAGATTTAGATATCCAGGTCAAAAACAGGTGAATCCTATGGTAGTTGCTGTGAAAGTCAGGCATCCAGGTGTTGGTGAATCAATTAGGAGAGATTTTGAGATAATCAACTTGGTAGCCAAAATGTCAAACTTCATTCCAGCTTTGAATTGGTTGAGGCTGGATGAGAGTGTGCAGCAGTTTGCAGTTTTCATGATGTCTCAAGTTGACCTTGCCAGGGAGGCTGCTCACCTGAGCCGTTTTATTTATAATTTCAGAAGATGGAAGGATGTTTCTTTTCCAAAGCCTGTATACCCACTTGTGCATCCTGCTGTTTTAGTGGAAACTTATGAGCTAGGGGAAAATGTCTCGCATTTTGTTGATGAACTTGAAGGGCATAGTTGGGTTAAAAGTGCACTTGCTCATATTGGGACGCATGCACTTCTGAAAATGCTTTTGGTAACACTTTCTACACTTTTTTCTTCTTTGATGTAAAAATCTAGTATGTTATTTCATTACTGTCTCAGTTAATTTTTATTTAGAAAAAAATGGCATTGCTTCTTTCAGGTGGACAACTTTATTCATGCAGACATGCATCCAGGAAATATTCTTGTTCGGGTATCCCAAAACAAGTCTTCTCGAAAAGGGATTTTTAAAAAGTCAAAGCCCCATGTTGTTTTCCTTGATGTAGGCATGACTGCTGAACTTTCCAAGAGTGATCGAGTAAATTTACTTGAGTTTTTTAAAGCTGTTGCCCGGAGGGATGGCCGCACTGCAGCAGAACGCGCCCTAAGATTATCGAAGCAACAAAACTGCCCAGATCCTAAAGCTTTTATTGAGGTTAGCTATCTGAAACATGGTTTGTTTATATTGTTGTTGGTTGTGTTACAAGCCTATAGCTACAGCAAGTTATTCATTTATTCTTTTATTTGGATAGTAGAACTTTATACCAGCACAGCTTGGTGGTGACACTTGATAAATTGGAAAATGAATTAGTCTCTTAAGTGGTAAATTAAATAAGCAAGCAATTATCATGCCATGAGCTTAAGAGAACCTATATGCTGTTGGGTAATTTGATATGTGTGCACGCACTTGCAGTTGTTTTGATTCATTTAATGGTTTATTTTTTTTTCCATTCATATTGCTGGAAGCAATCCTTTCTGATTTTGGTTTTACATCAATTGATTATGGACTTGTAACAGTGTCAAGACTCATAAGCTTTAGAATAGTGTTTTCTTTGGAGTTTGTGTATAACAAATGTTTCATTGCATAGTTTCTTGAGCATCAGTTTCTGATGTGCTATTTTAATAGGAAGTCGAAGAGGCATTCACTTTTTGGGGTACTCCAGAGGGTGATCTGATTCATCCTGCCGATTGCATGCAAGAGTTACTTGAGAAAGTCAGGCGCCATAAGGTTAATATTGATGGCAATGTTTGCACTGTAATGGTGACAACTTTAGTTCTTGAGGTATTCTTTTTCTCTTCTGATTAAAATTATTTTTCTTGTGCATGGAGGATACTACATGTATATTTGGGAGCTGAATTGATCTCGGTAAAGGGAAAATCTTTGGATGACTGATATTAGGGCTGATGTTATTTTCTTGTGCAAAATCAAAGATTAGTTAGGTCTTGCAATTGAAAAACTAGCTTTACCAGTATGTAGCTGCCTGGATATGATAATATTTCTTTTTATTCGTTATCAGTATCTGTCAATACAACTCAGAATTTTTGCTTTTGGCGATGATTTAAACTCTGTAGGGCTGGCAGCGGAAGCTGGATCCCAGATACAATGTAATGCAAACATTACAAACACTACTACTCCGTGCTGACTGGGCAAGTTCTCTTTCCTACACAATTGATGGACTAATGGCACCATGACAAGGTTACTTTTTATGCTGTTCCTGTGGAACAATTTTGACAGTGCTAAGACTCAAAATTATACAAGTTCTAAGAAATAACAAGGAAGTTTTGGTCCTCTTGAATTTTTGTTCTTTTGCAAAATTTTGTCCTTGTATTTAATTTTTTATTTTTGATTATCCATATAGGATTACTCTTTTTAGCCAGTCAACTTGCAAGCAAAAAAAAAAAAAAAAAAAAGTGAATAACGAAGAAATCTGTTGATAACTTTTTCTTTTTCCTATTCTTTTCTCACTTCGGGTTGGGTGAAACCCAGATGTAAAAAATCCACAAATGTTTTAGCTGTATACAGTTTTTTGCTGCACTTGAGTATTTTTGTTGTTTTCTTATGATACATATCATTGCTAGAATTAGTATTAAACTTTGTGCTTGGTACTTCATATTGTATTCCTTTAGAAGTGAAATGTTATCATTGTGATGAGACGATACAGACCAGCACCAGGGATGGTGATGACTGTTTTCAAGACCTCTGTTTCTGTTGGCAAATTGTTTTAATTCTTGGGTATATTATATTTAATGGATTGTGGAACCAAAATAATATGGTTGATGGAATTTGATTAGCTTCTGGAATTAATTTGTCAAAAGCCTTTGTATGGCATCAAATGAGAACAAAATATAAACAAATGGCAACCAATTGATTAATCGCAATCAACATACAGGAGTTGTAGCAGAAATGGGAGAATCTGCAGAAATCTATCAAAATTTCTTCATGCTATAGCAAAAGATCAAATAATGGTTACAAATTGGTGAAGTAGAGTTGCTCAAATGGCATTTTGTGCATATCTTGCATCCCGTTAGCTTTCAGCGTCCATTATTTAGGTCGTGCAAGGACATGGGAAATATCAACTGAACTATATGGTACTTCATTCCTGAGAAAAATCTCTATAGCATATGCATCCGCATAACAGGAAAAAGGAAGATTAAAACAAATGTTAAGGTAAGAGCTCTAGAATATACGTGAGGAAATATTTTTTATTTTCCTGAAATAAAGCAATTCAAGACCGGGATAAGGCTGTTCTGTTCTGATCATACTTATAATATTCAAAGTGCCACAAACCAAAATAACCCCTTGTGCCCAAAGAGCAAAATCTTAAAAAGAATCTGTTGTTTAAAACAAACAAAAAAGGGGGGGGGGGGGGAGCATTAGCTCAGTTTTCCTAATTAGTAGCAACAGAAAATGGCAATACAATGTTTTACCATCCATCCTGCCAAAAGTCTTGAAGAGGATACCTTACTCTATTAAACTCCGAAACTTCACTAGAAGCCAAAGGGAAAAGGTGCCAAAGTGAGACCAACCAATGTAATTCTAATCTTTAAATAATTCTCCAATGAATTTCGGTCAAAAAAAGGAGGTGGGAACGTAACCTAACTTGTACCAAGCTCTTCTTGCACGCCAAGTGCCAAGCCTTGTCCATATATGCGTGAAAATGAAAGGAGATAATAATAATAATTTTTTCAAAACGTTAAAAATTATTGGTGATTTTTTTTCTTTTTATTGGTTCTTTCTTAGATAAAATTTGACATAAAAAGTTTGCAGATTCTACTAACAACTTGCAAACTCTATCCACAACACAATTGGATTCATCCCCCATTTTGTCTCTTCTTTTCTTTTCTTTTCATTTCATATATAGTTAGTGCATGACAAAAATATTCATAGCAAATTGCAACTTATGTTGTTTGTTTGGTCATACCCAATTAAAAAAAATACACAGTAATGCATGCATCTAATTAAAAACCTATAACATTTTGTGGGTTTTAACTCCACCATAACTCCTTATGGCTGCATAAATAATTGCTTTATTTTGGTCAACAAAATCCTTCTATTCAAATGTCTTGAAAGCCAATAGACTCATTCAACTCCAACATTTTTTTTTGTGTATTTTAGTATTATGCACTATGTAAGCGATAAATATTTTAATGAGTATGTGCATATAATATTATATTTTTATTAACAAACAAATATTTTCCACATACGTAGTAGTTTCTTTTTAAAAATTTATAGATATATGGATGTTGATGATTGTGACATATAATAGTTTTTACAATTTTATTTTTTAAAATTTTTTGATGTACTGTAAAAATAGAATGAATAAAAAATTATTTTCATCAATCACGATAAAAATTTTTATATTATAGTGCGCTATATAATTTTAATGTTATTTTATGATGAACGAATATTTCAACCTACTTGTGTAATTGATTATTGCATAAACTAAGGGGATGCATCTTTTGAAAAATGTCAAGTAGATGTGAATCAAAGCAAACATGTTGTACAAACTTTATATTTTTCTGAGCAAAACCTAATGTAGTTTTTTTTGCAACTGATGCTTTTGGTATTCAATATTCATAAAAATTTATTTTAGAGTCGAGTTGAATACCCACAAAAGGAATAAAACTTTCCTAATATTTGTTTTCTTTATATATAAGATTTGAAGTCAAAATTTTATTTAAAGTAATTCAAGTTAATTACCATGTTAGTGTATATATATATATATATATATATATAATATTTTAGCAATAGATTAACAAAATAAATTCAAAATCGCAATTTGACTGGACCTCGTCTGTTAAAAAGGTTGTCGTATGATACACCAAGGAAATTAAAATTAAATAAATAAATAAATAAAGTGGAAAAACTATAAACATTTTGCACAGCTCGATAAAATATGAAAAGGGTGGCCATTAAACCGGTGGACGGGGTGATTGAACCGCCTCCGGTTCAACCGGCCGAGTTGAAGTCCCTTCACCATCGGTAGCTGCTACTTTTGGCGACCGAACGGAAGATGAAGCTCTAGTCAAAAACGATGAAGCTCTTTGCAAAAACGACGGAGTTCTATTGAAAACCCACCTGTCCGACTTTGCTCCTTGGTCCAACCGCTCAAGCCGTTTAATTTTACCTCTATTGCTTTCTTCACCACCACCGGTTTTATACCCTCTTCTTGAACTCCTTTCTCTTGAAAAAACCAGTTGACTCGTAGTCCGGTTCAATTCCC
Source organism: Mallotus repandus (assembly GCA_949671775.1). Taxonomy (NCBI): domain Eukaryota; kingdom Viridiplantae; phylum Streptophyta; class Magnoliopsida; order Malpighiales; family Euphorbiaceae; genus Mallotus; species Mallotus repandus. The sequence goes on along the minus strand of CATIWM010010030.1, from coordinate 34,549 downwards.
GGTTCATTATTTGTTTCCTAACATCAACCGGCAACCTCAAAGTGAACCGGTCAGTATTTTCACACGGTTGAATCAAAGAATGGCCAGTAGAGTGGGACCGCGGGAACCTACGTGGCCTACCTGATCTTGATCCACGCGTACGGTTCCTATTCAAAGTTCGATTCACGTCCGTAACTTCAGGCTCAGGAGCCGCAGCAACTTGAGCATTATCGCAAGCTTCAGATTCTAATTCTACAACTGCGGCATCGTTTTGATCTTCAAGGTCCGATGATACCTCCGGCGTCGCACCGGTGGCTTGACCTGGTGGCGGGTCTCCGGGTTGAGGAGTTAAATTAGCTCTGCAAACCGGACAGGTGGTGTGGGAACCTAACCAAGCATCAATACATTCAGGATGGAAGACATGATCACATTTAGGCAACAAACGCAGAGTTTCATCGTCTTCAAATTCACACAAACAAACTGCACACTCTAACGCTTCTTTCCCTATTTTAAGCCCTTTCACCTCCGAGTATACTAAGGTAGGAAACGTCTCGATCACCACGGGGTCCAAACCACGCGCCGCCGCTGCTCGTCTGGATCTACCACCGTTGGCTAAACCTTGAAGGCTGGCTCCGTTTCTGGTGCTGCAGTGGCGTATGTAGATAGAAAAGAAACCCATGAAGAAAAGCGCAGCAATCAAGACCACGATGATTATAGCCATGGAAGGCGTAACACGTGCGTAGCTGCCATAAGGGTCGCGTCCGTCGGAGGATTGAGCGAGGGCGGTGAAGGGAGATGTAAGGAGGAAGGTGAGAACACAAACGTGGAAGTACAAAGTAGCAGCCATGGAGCTGTATTCTTGAAGATTGGCGAGTTTAAATGAATTCTTGATTCTTGAATTCACAAGCAAGAACAAAAGACTTGATGAAGAGTGGTTAGTTCAGATGAGTTGGTTATTCTTGAAGGGTGAAGAGCTGAAATGGATTGTTGTTGAATTCAGTTAAGAGCAACTGCATGGTATGCGTGAAGGAGGAGGAGGTGGAGAAGAAGAAAGAAGTGAAGAGAGGAGGAGGTTAGGGAAAGGGTTATAAATGAGAGAGTGTGATGGGAATCAAAGCAAAGACTTTAGGAGAAGTGGGGTCGATTTCGAAGGACTTTCTTGAGCAGTTGCAGTGGTCAAAAATGGTTACAAAATGAGATAGTGATGATAAATGGGAAGGTTCTGCCCTAATGGCATGGCAAATGAGCTTTGGGTGGGACTGACTTGGGAGATGTCGTCATGGGAGAAATAGCTGCTTAATTTGTTTTGGAAAAATAGTAATATTATTTTCTTTCTTATAATATTTTGGAGATAATTTTATTTGGGTGAAAAAGCTGAGAAGGTGCTTAATTTGTTCATGAAAAAACATAAAATTAATAATTGATTCATAAATTTGACATGGAAAAAATATTTGAATTTAATTATTTTAATAAAAAAAAGTCATAATGTTGATTAAGATTTAATGAAAAAGAGTTATTCCACAACATAAATAATATAATTTGTTTTTTTTTTTAAACTAAATAATATATATAATTTGTTCTTCTCTAAATATATGGGAAATATGATACAATAATCTAGAATCTTTTTGTTGTGGACTGGTGATAATTTGAATTCTAAAATATATGTATGTAAACAAAAAAATAATTTAGTCAAGAGACCGAAATTGTTAGTCACAATTGAACGCCATTGAATTTCCAAACAAATATACGTGGATAATAATATATTTATTATAATCCTTTCATACAATTAAAAAAAAAATTTGACCTTAAGAATATCTCACAACCATTATGTATGTCTCAATTCAGTAAAAATAATTAATTAGTTGCTTTAATAATTTCTTACCGATAAGACATAGATTAGTTGAGATCTAGCACTTTGATTAGTAATAATTGTGAAAAATTTGTGAGTTTTTTGACACATAAAATTCACAATTTTTTAAAATTAACTGAAAGAAGTTGTTTTTTGAAAATGATATTTTAAGTTTGAATAATAGTATATATAATTATATTAAATTAATTATTACAAAATTTTCATTATTTTTATAATTTTATCTGAATTATTGCAACGAAATAAAAATATATATGCCTCTCTACCTATTAATCTTAATAATTAATGGTCATTACTTTTGTGTTTTGTGGAGATAAATTAACATTATGAAACTGACCAAGTCAAAAGGCTGCTCTACTTTTTTACAATTATTTGTGGAAATTAGTTAGTGGTTTTATGATGAAAGTAGATCATACCCTTTTCTTGATCAAAGAATGGAATTATGAAACTTTACTGCCAAAATAAGACATTAACAAATGACACTGCCTTAATCCATCTTTTGACATTTGTATTGTCTTATATTTCCACATATAGCTACGGCAGCATTTTAATTTCCATTTCACATGGCTGCCACTCCAGCTTGGGGGATACGTATTTACCTTCTGTAATTAATCTCAATAGCTCCCCTTTTGTCAATGCTGGTAGGTGGATTTATGTTTTAAATTCAAGATTAATTAGGAATCATATACATGTGGTTCAACCAACTATATATGCCTGCCCGCCTGGGAAGGGATGGCTTGCCATCCCGTCTACAGGGCAAGCCACTTGTAGAGAGGAGGTTTAAATCCTCCACCCCTCCTCTCTCATTAAAAAAAACAACTATATATACTTTTTAAATAGGGTAAATTATTATTTGCCCTATGTATTTTAGCTTAATATATTATTTCATCCCTTATATTTATAAATTCGTATACTATTTCATCCATGACAGAAGACTAATGAGTGTTAACTATTGCAAATGTCAGGGATGAATAAATATTTTTTCAAATGTTATGGACAAAATAATGTATTAGACCAAAATATAGGGGTTATCCTTTAAATATAATAAATAGAACCCAAAAATATCTACATATTCTCAATATAATACATAAAAAATTTCTAAATTTATATAATGCTAAAATTAATTTAACTTGTTTTTCACTAGTCTAGTTAGTAAGTTGTTTTAAATATTTAGAAAAGAATAAAATCATACTAAAAATAATAACAATTTTATACAAATCTAATTAACATAATTTATTCAAAACAAACCCCTTATGGTTTGATTCTTATATATTTTGAAGATTTATTTATTGAATATACAACTTTAAGATTGGAGGGCTATAAAGAAATCTTGTAAGGTGGAACCATGTGATAGTCTTCTAGAAGAATATGATTCCATAAGTATTTAATAGACCCATTATGAAATGGTCAAGTGATGGTAGGAGAGGGACCATATTGCAAACCAAAACTTTTTTTTTTTTTTGAGATATTATTACAAACCAAAGCTTTAAATTAAACACATAGCACCAAATTCTAGTTCAAGACACGTGATTTGCTGCCAGCAAAAAGGGTCACCGTTGGACCCATTTGAGTATAGTTTGTATTCTTCATGAATCAATTGAAGCATCAAAAAATACATGTCAAATTGCACATTTTTTGTTGTCTAATTTTTTATTATGTATTTAATGTTTTATATAAAGATAATATGAATAGATTCCATGTTTTTTCATCATCTTTATTTTTGTGTATAAAGGTTAGTGGGAGCTAGGTGATTTACATTATCATAAATAGAATAATTGAAACAACACTTGCCTTGAAGGTTCATGCTATATACATCAGCAGCCTCATCAATTGGACAATCTATATGTATAACACATGGCACATAAGGAAAGCACATGGATAATGTTTATACATATGCTTTTGAATAATTAAATTAATTATTCTCTTAATCATCATTAACTTTTTTCAAGCATCCATGCCTTAATTAGTCAATTGTTAGGTCATTAATTTTTTATCTAAACCACTACTATTCAAAATTTATTAAATTTTATTTAACTTGGTTTAATTTGGACAGAATCACAAGAACAATAAAATTTTTTTAACAACTAATTAACGCAACTGTATATATGACGATTCAAACTTAAAATATCGCTTAAACGAGAATAATCCTATTAACTAATTTCAGTAATTGATGGTTATTAGGTTATTAGTTTGATAGCTTATATAATGTTATTTTTTTAATTGATAAGTACTATCATACTATTAGCGTATCCGTGATGCACAAGAATTTTATAATTAATACACAAGCATTTCATGACTATAATTTATAAAAATGCAATCCTTCCTAATCCATGAGGTGTTTTTTGATCTTTGAATTAACTATGAACCAAATATGATTTCATTTTTTAGATGAGCTCTTGATCAACAATTACGTTGGCCTAAATCCTAATTAATCAACTAGCTAGCTATACGGATAAAAGCAATTGCTGACTTTTTTATTATTTTCTTATTTGTTTATTAATTAACATCTTTAATTAATCAGTTAGATTGTAGAGTCATTAAATAACTAATTAATTAAGTTAAGAAGTTGAAATTTTCCTGACAATAAAATTGTTACATCATGCATGATACTAACATTATAAAGCTTGATTTAATTTTTATTAAATTTTTCCATGATCACAGTCAAGTCATCTAGAAAGAAGTTGACTTTTTGGGGACAGATATCTCATTTTCATTTTTCTGAAAAATTGCAAATCCCTTGACACTGAGGTCAGAGACATCAATGGAAGAGTCTAAATAATATTGTAAAGGCTAAGTTTGAATTGTAAATAATTTCCTTTTATCAAACTTGTAATTTGGACAGAAAAGAAATAAAAAAAAACCTTCAAATTTCATTCTAATTGTAGAAGGGATTTTTCTTTTTGGGTTTAAATCATACGTATATTTTCGAATTATTTTATGCATGAATAGAGACTAAACTTTGATTTTACAAGTATTATTTTAAAATATTTGCATTTAAAAAATAATTAAAAAATTAGAAAGAGTAACCAGCAATATTATATTGATATAATTAATAAATTATTCAAAAAAATAGATAAAGATATTAAATGCAAGACTGGATTATGCAAACATATCAGAAATTAAATCAAATTAAAGTATAGTTCAAATAGAATGTTCTATAGTGACATTTTTTTTGAAGAAGCTGCACCCCCCCTTTCTATAGTGACATTTAAGTAGATGATGACATTTGAATTTGAACCTTGGCTAAAAAGTTAGACCAAAAGAATCCAACTTCTTGAAGTTCTATTCATACTATCACCAACCATTAAAAATAAAAATGTTTACCACAGGCTCAAAGACAACAACAGCTCACCTCTGGTTCTGAACATTTATAAGTGCTATCGTAGTTGAAGGTTAGACGATGGGTAGCTTTGTTCCTCCATAGATTGAGATGAATTAGCCACCATAAAATGCTTGTAAATGAAAAAGTTAATAAATATAGATATAGTCAGTTTGGTAAATGGGAAAAACTTAATTTGTGGTATAAGCATTTTTAGAAAATGTACGCACAAATAGAAGTTTTTTTTAGTTTTATATTATCTTTATATATGTATTTTTTAAAATTTATTGTAAATTTTAATCAATTTCTAACTGTTAGTAAAAATTTTAAAATTTTAAATAAAATTTAAAATTTGGGTTTTTATATAGAAAACATGTAATGAAAGAGTTTTATCTTTTTTTATGAAATTTGTTTGGTTTGATCTAAATTAGTCGAGATAATTATCGGATATTGGAGATAATTATACCTAAATTATGACGAACTTCATGAGTAAATAAGAGAATTTTTTTATCATTCTTTTATGCAAAGGAAGTATAGAAAAATATTTTCATTGAACAAACTAATACCAGGAAAGAAGGAACATAAATGCTCTTATTTTCACTGTTGAACAGGCCTATAGTCTCCCAAAATGGGCTTTATGGACTAATATAAATGTTATATTTGAATTAGATCAGTACCCACCATCTCTATGGCCGATCTCAGCCATGACTTAAATTTTGTCATCAACAGATTTAGTTCATTAGGGTAAAGAAAATTGTCATCTAAGTTTTGAATTATGGTACTTATCACAAAAGTAAAATTGGGTCACATCTAGTGACGTAGAGCCGAGGGTTGCCATGATTTTACCTTGACAGACAACTATTGGTGGGTACCCATTTTACAACTCAACTTTGGGTCCAAAACTAGAATCTACTATGTCATTTTGTACACTATTAGAGCCATTTATGCACTCCAAAGGTCTAAAATAATGATGTGTGCCCAACCACCCGTATTATTTGTAGAGCCAGATGCCTATATATCAGAAACACTGTGAAAACTTGGACCAACTCCTAACACACCAAATGCAGTTTATTCACTCAAAAGGGCTTAAGTGGGTCAGTTACAAGACATTGTGAAAATTATGGGGCTATATTATAATTGACAATGGACCACTAAAATGGATGACCCATATGATACTCTTTTTACATTTTTGTTTCAAATCTCCCCTTTTTGGAAACAAGCACTTCAACTGGGTCTCTTTGCAATATCTTACTGCATCATGAGATCAACAACCCAAAATCCAAGATTTCATGATTAGTGATTTGTGTCCTACCATCTAACTACTCATTGTAATGTTGTTAACATAAATTTAATGTATGTGACAGTAGCAGTTATCTTATTTTGGTTGTAAGCTATACACATATATATATATTGCCTACAACTGCCCGTGGACCACTTCAATGGTGAGCATTTAGCATCATCATCTCAAAGCTATATTTAAGAATCCTTTCAAAATTTATATATTTCAATTCATCAAAGTATGATTTACGTCAACTCTTAGCTTACGCTTGTCATCGTATGTTAAATGATAAAAAATTATTTTCAACATTGTGTAAGATTTTGAATTTGAATTCTAACCGATTAATCTAAAAAAATATTATCAATTATATTTTGAAATTATACAATATAATCAATATAAATTATATGACCAGATGCATCATTTGACTTCCTAAATTTTTTTCATTAGCAGCCCTCAATTATTAGAGTAATTTATTCTATCTTTGAATTTTTAATTCATCAACTATAGGAATGAAATATATTTTAAATTAAAAGACTTAGAGATGTCATGTAGAAATACGTTTAGAAGAAATAAGTTTAGGAGTAAGTTCAAAATTAAAGAAAATTTAATTTTATGGATGAAATATATATGTGTTCAAAGTAAAAAAAAATTATATATATAACAAAGTTCAATTTAATGAAAATTTAAGAGTACAAATGAATAATTTAGCAAAGTTTATTGGTGAAATTATGCATTCCGCCCAATTAACTTATTAAGGGTCTTGATTTTCTTTAAACATATGGTAGGAAGAGGCTGCCCTCTTCTATCTCTTTTTAGATAAAAGACTAATTAATTATATGTTGATCCAGCAAACCCACATGGTGTGAGTCTCCTGAAGTGGAAAATCATGTATATATTAACAATTTAATTGAAAGGGTTAATGTCCTTTCATATATAAAAACTAATATTTTCTTTCTAAAAAAAACTAATATTTTCACTACATGAAGCAGGGGTGTGGAAGCCTTCTGAGCAAACCGAACTAACTTAGTTCGATTTAATTTGTCTAATTAATATTTTTAATTTTGGAATGGAATGGAATCAAAATTTTGGCTCAGTTTGATTCGATTTTATATTTAAAAACTTCAATTAATTGAATAAATAGAAATGCAATATATTTATTATTTTTTAATTTTAAATATTATAATAATTTAATAAAAATATTAAAATAATTTATATTTAAAAATTTTAATTTAATTTAATCAGTTCAATTTTCATTTTAAAATTTTTTATTTTCTCAATTCGATTTATAATTTGATTCGATTATCATTAATTCTGTTTGGTCAGATGATAGTTCAAAACCAATACACACCCCTAACATGAAGTGCACTAAAGAAGTCTCTAGAAATGGACAATCACCACCAAAAATTTCTCAACATTAAAAATTTCTCCTTTATAAACTTTTTTTTCTAAACCACTATAATATTCAAAATTTATTATAATAATAATTCGAATAGAATCATAAAAATAGTAAAAAATTCTTCATAATTAATTTAACATAATTATATATATTAAAATTTAAATTTAAAACGTGATTTGAATGAGATTAATTTTGTAGCTCTTTTAATTCTATTATGCTCAAATTAATATGAAAATTATGACTGACCAAACCAAAAAACCTAAGAATTATTTCTCTAAAAATGTCAACTTCAAAATTGGGGTCCATAAATTTTTTTTAACAGGCTGGATGAAAAGAATGGACACATGGGTCAAGAAAAAAAAAATTCAATTGTCCTCTCTAGCCCACCCTCTCTCTAGGCTTAATGTGAAATTTGGAATTTTGTTTAGGTTCAAAGCAAACATCATTACCATCATAATCATGATGAATGATTAGTAATTAGTGAAACTTGTTCTTGGCCAACCTAAGGCCCTCCACTCTATTAATATTTCACCCTTTTTACTCAAAGAACCATTCCACTTTCTTTTTATCTCTTTGTTAAGTTTGTTTTGAAGTGATGAATTAATTAATTCCCATCCAAATTTGGTATTAATTATAAAATTAGAGAATAAAGTAGAAAATGGTAAAAAATAGAAATAAAAAACAACTAAAATGATCACTCATTTGTAAAAATATCATAAAAAAATAAAATTTAAAATTTCATATTAATTTACATTTAATTTTAAAAAATAATTATTTCATGTTATATAGTGTCTGTCCATTAATTAAAAGGAGAAAAACTACTTTTTTTTTTAAAGCATAACTACTAAAAACCATATGCTAAATTCAAGATTATATATATATATCAGTTTCCTTGATTGTGCTCTGAGGAATCTATTAAGCGTTAAGACATGATTATTTTTGGCTGCATTTATATTTATAATATGCAAAGTGTGTGTGGTTCACCATCTTAAACAAAAACTTTAAACGACTAGACTTCCAAGTGATGGACCCTCTTTGTAGGATTGATGCATTATTACTTACTGATGAGATTACTGACTTTAGTGAAGCCTAAATCATACCCAAAGGTTCTTAAAATGGAACCCTATTAATCCCCTGTTTTAGTAAATATTGCTAGTGAAATCCAAATTAAGGTTTAAAGAGTACAATTTATGCCACTATGCAATCAAACCTCAATATTTTCATGGAAATTCCTTAGAGCACTAAAGCACGATTTGTAGATTTAGTATCAATATAATTATTATTTATTTTTAATTTGGTGCCTCGAATATATAATAGTTATATGAAGCTTAATTATTTTGAAGTTTGAACCGGTAACTTCATAAGGGAATAAAACTCTTTTAATCATGAACAATTGTTAGAGTGTGATTGGATCGGAGTTAATGATTTGAGGTGTAACTATTAATAGAGTAACAGTTATAGTGTAATAGTTAAATTATTAACCTTATTTGGTAAGTAAAGGATAATGTATAAATTGTATAATTAATTTTTTTTTAAAAATTATTAATATATATAAAATAATTAAAATAATATAAATTAATAAATAATTAATTAATTAAATTTTCATATACTATCAAATCAATTTTAACAAATCAAATAATTAAAAAATTTCATAAAAATAAAGTTACATAATATATATTTATACATTCTTACTTATAAAAAAAATAAAAAAAAAAATTAATTTATAAATTTTTTTATAGATTTGATTTATGTTTCATTAATACAAAAAAAGAAAAATTAATGATAAATAAATATAAAATGATAAAAAAATAAAATATTTAATAAAATAAATTTTTACAAACTTTTATTCTACCCTTAATTAGGTTAACAAAAATATATAGAAATGACATTAACTGTTAAGGGGGTTAAAATGTTAATTTTAGTATTTTTGAATTTGTAAAACAGAGTTAAAGAGGGTTAATGCATTACAGGAGTAACATTTAACTCTAATATAAATGCACACTTAGAATCAACCGATAAGAGACCTTTTTTATTTTTAATCAACATTTCAAATTTGAGTCGTGGTATATCTAATTATATTAAATTATTTATTAAAATATTTTTATTATCTTTATGATTATACCCAAATCAAATTAAATTAATTAAAATTTGATAAATTTTAAATAGTGATAATTCATATAAAAAAACCAATACATGTGTGTGACTTTATAATATTTTATAGAAGAAATTCCCACATTATTGGTACCTTTTTTTGGAAAGAGAATATATACTTTCCTTTGAGAAACAAGTTATTCAATGGAAATTATTCATCAGTCAACAAAAAAAAAAAAAAAATCGAATTTTCGGTTTACTACGTTACCAATCATTTTAATCAAAATTATATTATGTTTTATTCTTTCTGTGGGTATACATCTTATATATTTTAGATTTCTGTGGGTTTTATAATTATCTGGCACTAATTATGAATACGAAGATTATATTTTCAATTATCAAATGTCTCAAATTCTCCTTGTTAAAAAGCAATTATATCCCACATTAACTTTATAAATTAAATTAAATAAATTTATATACTAATTTGATATTTTCACTCAACCACTTGAATTCTTAAATTAAGAAAAATTATAATTGATGTATTTTTTATCTATTTTTTTAAAAATTTTAACACGATATTCAAGCGGCCATCTATATATTATTTTCAGTCCATTTTCTTCAAATTCCTAACAGTCCTCTATATGTTGAGTCGGTGATGTCACATGTAGATCTATATATGTTTAAATGTCATAATATATGCTTCCAATATTGCAATTCAAACAATAAATTGACACTATATATGTTTAAATGTCATAATATATGCTGCCAATAGCCTTCAAACAATAAATTGACACTAATAATCATGTACTTGGTTCAAAAGAACCCTAATAGATTTCTTCATTTTGAATTTAACCTTAATTCACACTTTTTTCTTATGCGAATTAAATGTAAGATAATATCGAAAAAAAATATAATTATTTCCTGTATGACATGGTGCCTCAATTACATAATTTTTTTTTTTGTTATGAACTCCCTACATTTTTTTAATAATATACAAGAAATGGTGGTTAGTTGGAAAAGGAAATATATTAAATTCGAGAGGTCGTCACATTCATCAATTAGTCTAATAAATTTCTTTGAAACCTAAGATAATATTTCAAGGGAATTAATACCCTTGATTGGTGAGGAGAGACGTCAAATTTGAAACCTCCTGCTCGGTGTTAGAGGATGATACATTATTCCACCCATTCTGATGGGCATTCTGAACTCTATACATTCCTACATAATCTGTATAAATAGTAGAATTAGTTTTCTTTTTTATTTATTAAAACTTCAAGAATTGTGGTTTGTATAATATAAATATCTATCAATTTATAGAGTTCTCACTATATAAAAGTAATTTTTTTTATTAATGATAAATGCTTGACACTATTTAATGACATGTTTCTCAAAAAAATCTTAGCATAAAAGATCTATAAAATCTTATCCTAATGAAACTACACATGCTGCATTGCACATTAGCATTGCAGTGCTGCTCCAATACATGTATGTCAACATCCATCACCTTCACAAAAGAGGCCATATTCACACAGATAAATATATGTTTTTTTTTTCAAAATTTTTTTAAAGAAAAAACCACTGAATTAAGTGAAAGTGGTTTGTGGATTGCGCCCCTTGTTTGAAGAATAATTCGATGCAAAAATGCTAATGCCCTGGAAATGAGGGAACTAGTATAGATTGCATGCAGTGACAAATCAGAGTCCATGATGGAGGAGGAAACTGCCACGTGTACGGCTGAGAAAGGATTTGAAGGTGCCCTTCCAAATGCATCATGACAAAATTTCTTTATGTCATATCAAATTTTTTTTGGTCCATCTAGCAAACCCTTTGATCATCGGTTAATGGGGCCACTATACATTATGCAGCAAAATAAAATAAAGGCACAATTCATACTCAGCCCCTGAACTTGTTCATTTTTATCATTTAGCCATCTAAACTTACATTTTTACCATTTAAAAATTTTAAATTGTCAAAAATCTAACTTTTAAACCACTGGGCACAAAATATGAATTCAAACGTTCTTGAGCGCCTTACTATGGTGAAGTTCACCTGAAATTCATCTTTCATTTATACTTCTCTATTAGTTAGTTTAATTACAATAAACACATAAAAAAATTGCACAAAATCATGAATCGCCAAAAAAATAAAAGAGAATTAATGGCAAAGGTAATTCTCAATAAACACAATCAATTGGATACATGTGAAACAAATAAAATTTTTATCAAACACTTATAAACACATTGTAGATCAACAATCTTCTTATAGATTTTTTATCAAACACGTACAATGCATTGTAAAATATTTATAACAAAACTATTGATTCATCTAAATTTACTCAACGTAAGAAAAAAGATATGATATCATGCCTGCAACTTCATTAGCAATGCCAATACGTGTAGCTTCAGGCATATCTACCTTTTGAGTGTACTTCAACATCATATCTTTAGACATTTCAAGTGATGTTAAAGCAAGGACTCTACTAGGCAATGATCTAATAGTAGAAGTTCCAAAACCTCTATAAAGACCATGAATTCCATCATTCCTCACTATATGCCTAAACACAGCCACTCTGCGCATGGGAGATACTCTAGAATGTTTAGCTACTTGCATTCTTGTCTTCACAACATGTATTGGATGCAGCAACGCTTGCTGAGCGGTAAATAAAAGAGCCCTAATCACGTGCAACCTTGTCTTATCCAACATTTAAAAAAAAAGGCCATTATATATAGATACGTACTGCTTGTGTAAAATTGATCATTTATTTCAGTGAAAAATCAAAAGAAGGTAAACCTGGCCCGATTAATATCGGTCTCAGTAAGAGCCATTCCTGCAGTAGAAACGACATCAATTTCCATAGCCATTGAGTAATTGATTCAATTCTTGAACTGTTATAATAAGCAAATATTAGCAGCAGAGGATCAAGATCAAAGGAATGCTAAAGGAAGAAGAAAAGAATTGAAAAAGAAGAGTTGAGAAAGTTCCAGTAAATATATGTACAAGAACTAAAAGAAAGCCTCCTCTCCTCCATGACTATGATTGTAATGTTTAAAAATTAAGCAGATGCCTTCCCTAGTTTTTAGGCCAACCACTCGCTGAGCCGAATTGGAGGCTAAACTGAACTGAACTTTCCTTGTTTTCGCTCTCTTTTGATATCTCTACTGTTTTTGTTTGCGCCATCACGTCCAGATTGTCTCAGTCACGTCCAGATTGTCTCAGTCACGTCCAGATTGTGAAGGGCCACAGCAGGAGTCAGGCAAAGGGCAAAGGGTGATGGTGAAGGTCGCATGAGTCAGGCGAGGGCGGTGGTGGTGGCTAAAAAAACACAGAGCCAACACCAAATCCATCATCCTTCATCAACCCATTTTCAAGATTTTGAGCACAACCATTTCTCTTCACCTCTTTTGATTCTAAATTCTAGTGCGCAACATCATTCTTACAAGTCTTGAAAGTAGACCAGATGAGAAACAAAACAAATAACAATGTGATTTAAGTGTTTTGTGCTACATTAGGAAATTATTAGGGTTATAAATTAGTGATTTTATCATTTCAACTTGATTTTTTTTGTTTCAAATGTGGCATGCTGACGTGGAATACCTGTCAGATGCGTGTTGCACACACGCTTATTCAATTTGGGGCCAGGGCAATGAGTGGTTTAAAAGTTAGGTTTTTGACAAATTGAGATGTTTAAATTGTAAAAATATAAATTCATGTGGCTAAATGGTAAAAACAGACAAATTCAAAAAGCTATGTATGTATTGTGCCTAAAATAAAATAAAGAACATAGTTTTCTGCATGCATTATGCTATATATATATATATATATATATATATATACATCGTGTTGCATGCGGTATTTAACAGGTAATTACATGACTAAAAAATTGAATGTGTAATTGAATTTTTTTATTTTTTTTTATAGAGAAGTGATATGATTTAAATATTAATAGACTACATATATAATAATAAAAGTAGTTCTTTACTTTTTAAATGAGGTAAAAATTAATTTTATAAATTAATAACGGTAGAATTCACAAAATACCCGTAGTGAATGTAATTATTAGACATCTACTTTATCAATGGATTTATTTAATTTTTTATTCCACAATTATGCTTATATTAATATCATTTAATTATAATCCCACCTTATGGGTTTGAGCCACACTCGTCTTAATATATATATATATATATATATATATATGACATTCTTAGCAATTTTAAGTTTAAATTCTTATAATTAAATATAATATACCCATAAGGTTATTATATATGTATATCAAAGTCTAGTAGAGTCATGCTTTGATCTTAGTCCCATAAGTTTTTTTTTTAAGGTGGTCAACAATGGAAATTAATTAGTTAATTTATTAGTTCCAAGTTTATGGCATGTAGATAAAGAGAGGAATTAGGAGCATATGACTCCTACCAAATCACTTTAAAGTTCAGATACATAAAATGGTTAATATTGGACCGACCTCTTAGAAAATTAGGTTGCCACCTATGGTTGGTGGAATTATAGAGATAAAGTTCTTTAGTGCTTGTTTTTCATTGGTAAAAAAAAAATTAATCAGAATTCAGAACTTGTCAATATCTAGCTGATGAAGAGGAGAAAAAAAAAAAAAAAAAGAGAATAAACAATCACTATAGTTGGTTTGATGGAACATTTGAAACATCTAGAGGGGACTAGCTACAGGCTAACACCATATGAACTTTCATAGATAGATTAATAGCAAAAGAATAATCAAGAATTCATGTTTCTTCAGTGAAACTTCAATGATAACAATCATTATTATAGGTAGTAATTATGAAATTAATCAATGGTGCGGAAGGTGTATATATATATATATATGTTAGGAATTAATTTGAAGAACCTTACAAAACTCTACCAACCAATAGTACTATTATATTGGTGGCTACATTTCCACAGTGCAGAAGTAACAATACACATGCATGCATATCATAGGGCGCTAGCTATATGGATATGGAGAGTCCTGAAATTTTTGGACATATATATGTATATATGTTTGCATTCTAAAAGACAATAATTATGCCTTAGAAAAGAGGGTATCTCCACCCTCAAGATACCCAGAAACCTTGAGAAAAATATGATTGGATATGCGGCATGCACTTTATATATATTCAAAGGTTGGCTTAGTTGTGCAATCAAGATTCTATTAAAGTTAACAGCACGTTACACAGTGGAATATTGTGTTCCAATTCTCACTAAATTAAATTTTCTTAGATCATCATCAGTCACGAAACGTAAATAAAAACTAATTTCATATCCAAGAAAGTGTAATAGTTGCAACATATATATATATATATATAGGGTAGGTTAGGTAAAGAATTATGAATTTTTGTAGGCAATATAGATAGATTTTATTGAACTTTTAGACGACAATGATTTTGGCCTTTGTTTGTTGAAAAGAAAAGAAAAAAAAGAAGAGAATTCTTGAACACAAAGTGTTTGCCTTTTGCTATTGATGATTTCTCTTGTTGAAAATATATAGATAAATATGCATATATAGGGACGGATCAAGGTTTGGTTCAATTAATGGAACTATCTTTCAACAGTGTAGCTGCTGTTGAAAATGCTTTTGTTGTAGTCTAAAACATGCTACTCATAGTTTTTACATATAGAGAGAAAGGTCGAGGGAATATATTATGTAAGATTACGAGACCCCACAAGCCATAGATGGTTTCACATGATGAAAGGTTTTAAAAGTAACCAAGTCTTTGTCATAATTTCTCTCCAATCTTTTGTTTCTTCACTTAGCTTATCACTTCACTTCAACTGAGTATTCAAAGAAAAGAACAGTCTTTAAAGTGCATATATATGCATGTATTTTTTCTTTTCCTAGATGAAACTGTTAAGAGTATTAGTATGTTAATGATAATGCCTCCTGGAGCAACACAGTTCGAACTCCAACTTTTAAATTTATTTTGATAGGCTGATTAGTCAAATAATTTTATTAAAATTGATTTTGATATTACTTATTTGAAACTGTGAAAATTTAATTTTTTGATATGAAATTAAACCTATTATAGTCATATTCAGGCCAAATTAGATTAGTTAGAGTCTCATAGATTCTGAATATCGATATATTAACATCATAAAGAAATTTTTACTATTTGAAAAAAATTAATCAGTAATCTCACAGTATAACTTCTATTAAAACATCAATAATTTAACAATTTGATTCTTTTTTTTTTTTCATTAAAAAAATTTACTATTTAACTTTTGGCGGTAAGGAAAAATGTTAGTATATATGTATGCAGTGAACTTTTCATATTCTAGCATCATGCAGCCTTGCATTGAACAGTGGTGGAAGAAGATTGAGAAGGCTGCATGGAAAAAAGCTAGCATTTCATATATAATAAAAAGTGCCCACTTCAATACAATTGCATGAAACATCCATCCATGAATCAGTGCAACAGCTTTGTATTAGGAACAGACATAGAATTGGGAAATTATGTTGTTTTGACTGGACAAAAAAATAATTTGTATTCATTTTTTCTTGGGTATTTTTGGGTGTATTAGGTCAAGGCAGCAACTATTGTTGATTTTATCTTCGCAATTTTATATATATCTATATATCTACATCTTTCGCCCAATGTCATGTTAGTCATATACAATGTCTTTTCAGTTTCTTCTTATTGAGCTAATTAAAAGTGACAATACCCTTTATTTTTTGACTGTCTTTTTTTATCATATTTCACCAAATTCATTGGCCATTGATGGAATTCAAGAACTGTGCAAGAAAGGATAAGGCATATAAGTGTAACTCCTAAAACAGAAATGAAATGCAATTTAGTAAGATTAATGTTCACATCTAATTTCATTTTTTTTTTGGATAAGTTTAACATTATTAATAAATTTTTTATGCTTAAATTACTTAAATTTTATCGAAAAATATTTATAATTTTAAAATATTAAATTCTTGAACATCACAATAGGAGAATTTTCTATTTGATGCTTTAAAAAGGCCAAAATTTTAATTTTAATTTTTTATCATTGAACTAATCTACTAGTTAATCGAAGTTCTAACTTTAACAATAACATCATTTGTTCACATTAATATAGACAAAAATCTTAATTAACTTTTTTATCCAATTATTGTTGGAAAGAGAATGATTCATTCATATGGTTTTTCAATATCCACCCTAAAAATGTGATTAATTCTAAACCCTTAAAATCTGGAAACTTTTTTTGTTTTTCTTTCTTTTTACACTTCCGTTCCTATCAAACAAGATTGGAATCCAACCTTAGGAACATGCATTTAACAATAATTGATTATGGGATGGTTAAATTCTTATATCTTGACTTAATTAATACAGTCATTACATATTACGCATATTACACGTGTATTTGTCTCTAACAACAAAGATTAATCATAATCCTAAACAATATTTAAGTATATAAACATAGACCTTAGCTTTCTCACATAATCATAAAACAATATTTAAGTATATATACATAGACCTTAGCTTTCTCACATTTTTTGACCAAAGCTTTCTCACATTTTTATTTACTTAATTCCTTACTAATTAGCGAGTAACTTATGTCCGATGGATATATATAATCATTAGAATCAACTTGTAAAGACTATTCTTATTTTAACAATGATTTATATTCGAGTTATGATCTGTGCATAAGTATTAAATTATATATTATTGGAAGACAAACTTTTGCCGTTATTATAATTTTATCTGAATTGAACGAAATTAATCAAAATTTAATAAATGTGCACACACATGGAGCTAGAGAGGGCTATAGCCCCAACCTCCTAAAAGTTTAGTTTTAGCCCTTGTAAATTTTTGAATTTTTAGTTTGAACCCCTTTATTTTCAAAAGAATTTCTATTTGTCTTTTGTTTTTTTTTTCATTTATTTTGATTTTGACCCTCATAAATTTTCATAAGTATCTATTTTGGCCTATCCAATAACACGGCTCCATCATTGCACACACATACACTGCCTAAATAGGAAAAATGAGCTAGCTGTTATACACATATTCATATGGTTAGGATGATTTTAAGAAGGGACAGACTAAGCGTAATTAATTAGTATTTTTTTCACCTCTAAGGATTGTATATTAGCAAACAAGAAAATCTAAATCCTTTGAAATGTGTTTGTTTTTTTGCACACTTTTGGACTAATAGTGACAAAATTGCTGGTAACCTCTCTGCTACTTGAATTTTGAATTGGCTATGGCAACCACCCATATATCGCTCAGTTGTTAAATTGGCCCCCATCTCTTTAATTACCCACACCGACTCCCTCAAGATTGTGGCATCTACCCATTTCATTTCAACTTTAATTCTCACCAAAAACCCTACTTTAGGGGTTAATTTGTTTCTTGAGATGACAATTAAGAAACCTAGCTATATTTGTATGGTTGACTTAGGAGAATAAAATAATATGGAGAAGTAAGGTTGAGTTGATTTACTCGTTGAAAATATAATTATTTTTGAGTGTACATTTCTTAATTTTTTAGCTTCGGGATTCCTTTATGCAGTTAAAAAAACTTAATTAATTGATGAATATTTAACATATATGTATTCATATAAGATAATTAAGTGTGTCCATTATTTATTTGTCACAAGGTAAAAATAGTGAAAATTAATGCCACATATATATGCACTAATTAATTTGATTGTTGGGAGATTTTTGCCACTTTTGTAGTTCTATTTATTTCAAATCAAATTAGTCAGAATTTAGTACATTTTGAATTCTGATTGTTTGGATTAAAAACCCACATTTCATAATTGATTTTAATTTTATACAATCATGTTTATGATTAATGTAAAACTATTCTTATTCAAGTATGAACTCAACGACATTTGTAACTAACTCTAAACTAGCATAATTAAGTAATTTAGCATGATGATTAACATCTTAATCTTCATTATTTTCTTTGTATGATGCATGCATAAGGAAATTGGTCTAGCTACCGGCCTAGTCTTTATATATAGAAGGTGACTTTTAGATTTTACCTACTAAATATTTGTTATGATCTCAGAATGTGTCTTATGTACAAGAATGACGTTCAACCATGACACTAATTTCACCTTAAATATTAACTAATGTACTCCTCGAAGTCAATACCAATACTAAATTAGCAGTCCAGTTCAATTAAATAAGCCGCAGTCAACTGCTTTATTCTCCAAGTTCTTCCCTTAGTTGAGGATACAATCCATCGCAAATGATTTGATAATTAACTAATACACCATTTCAGAGACTTTTTTTTTTCTTTTCTTTACTAACACTGTTGGATCAACTGGTGGGAGCTATTCTCATTTAAACTACATTTTGGGTTTGAATTTTTGTGTAAGCAATCACTTTAAATTAGTTATCAAAGATTTTTACCGTAATTCTGATCTTGTTCGAGTCAAATTGAATTGATTAGAGTCCAATGGGGTCTGAATATAAATACAGAGACTCATTTTAAAAAATTTTTTTTTGGCACATATAGAGGGAGAGGAAGGCAATTTGAACATGAAATTTTGCAAAAAAATATATTTATCATTGAGCTAATTAAGTTCGTGGTTTCAAGTTCAAAATTTTGTAATTATCAAAAGATGATTATGTCCTCACAAGAATTTAAATTTAGTTACGTGCATTTTATTGAACTATTAATATTTAGGGTCTATTAAATTTTAATTAATCCAGTTTGATTCATACAGAACCACAAAAACGATAAAAATCTGTCAATTTCTGCTTAACGTGGTTGCATACAAATTCATGAACAAGTTGCAGCTATTGTGATAGGAAATTGAATGGAACAATGCACTTTTCATATGATAACGATGCTCTTGATTTTTGTTGTTTTTTCTGACAAACTCGTTGAAAAATTTTACTCAATATAATGAATGTTCGAGATCAAGATCAAGAAAAATACAAAAGAAAAAAAAGAGGTTCTTAGTCTTAATTCAAAAAATGGAATTTTATGAATGGATGAAATGTATAAAAAAAAAAAAAAAATCACGTAGCAGCAACATGATTTTGAAGCTGAGGGGTTATGGATTGAAATGGGGCTGTTGGCTGCATTAGGCGTCGGCAGCAACTGTATCCTGCAACCATACTTTTCCATATTCGTTTGTCTTTTATTTTTTTTATTACCTAGCGATAAAAACAAAATCAATCAAGCTGTTTAAATTAAACTTAATCTATATTAGTATTACATTATAGTTTGTTTTTCAGACAACAATTCTTATCGTTTGATTCTTATATATAACAATCATTTTTAATTTCCTTTTCAACACTTTAGAAAATTATTATTTTGCATTGATGATTTCTGATTATTTAGGAGGGAAATTTTAATGCTTGCATGAATTTAATATTAGCCCTCTCCAATATGTATAATGGTTCTTTATTTTAAATTTTTGCATTGAAGTGAAAAGTGGCAATTTTAAACTATAGTATTAGTTAGCTAATTAAAGAAATTAATGGAAATAGCCAGCTAAGTAACTCGATCAAGGGCCTGATGAACAGGGACTGGGAAGGGAAGCTGATGCATGTTGTTCGTGAGGCTAACAGTGCTGCAGACTTCTTAGCTGAACATGCCACGAGTTTGAGTCTGGGTTGCGATAAGCTGTTAGATCCTCCTATGGAGTTGATTGCATGGTTAAACCATGATAAAGTGGGAGTTATAGTATGTTGATGGCACTGTAAGAAGAAAAAAAAAAATTAATGGACGAATCACTGGATAGGTTACACATAAAACGTTAGCATTAGTTGTCATTAGCTAATATAGATTTTTTAAAATTTTTTTATTATTTGTCTTAATGATTGATTGATTCCCATTAATAGTAAATAGTTAAAATATAGACGAAATAGACATAATAGGCTTTTATATATATATATATATATATATATATTATTTAAATCACCTGTATTCTGAATTTTATAGACTCTGATTAATTTGGTTCGATCTGAGCAAGATTATAAAAGTAATAAAAGTCTTTCAACAACTAATTTAATGCTATTACATATATCTGAATCTGAAATGTTATTTGAACAGGTATATAAATTTTTTTATCAAATTATTCCAACGATTGCTGATTTTTTTAATTATGGGAATATATTATAGGCCTCTAATCAAACAAAAATTGAAAAAGAAAGGCAGAGAGAAGGGGGGTCAAATATTTTTTTTTTTTAGAGCTTTTTTGAGAAGACTTGATGATTGTAATCAATTTCGTATCTCTTAAAAAAACAATCTAATTGATACATTCAAACTAGAGCCAGTTGTGTCTAAACTTTCTTTAACTAATATTTTTGTAGATTGTTTGGTGAAAATGAGTTCCAAATTTCTTTTATTTCATAGATAATTGTTAATTAATTTAATAAATATGATTATTCTAAATAAATTGGATTAACTGGCTTAGAGATTAGAGGAGTTGACAATATATAAACCGTGTTTTGAGTTTTGGGTTTGACATATTCTAGTTTTGTTTTTGTTCTTTTTTGGGTGGTTCACACACAATAGAAGAAAACATTGATTGATTCTTGATGGTTTTTATTGTCTCTGTATAGTCTAAAATTAAATTTCTTGAATATATATTTATTTTTCATATTTACACAGAATATTATATACACTACTATAAATGTACAATATGTAATTATATAGTTATAATCAAAATACTTGTTGAAGTGAGCTCTAGAAAGTTAAAGATTTGATAGTATATATTAGGAATTAAATGTTTATTTAGAAAGTTATTTTATTCTTTCTAATTAGTGTGTAATTAGATTTTCCATGTATAAGAATATTTTATGTCTATATAAAGGATGTAATCTTTCTTGTGGAATATATGAAATAATTCCTTTAAATTTTTTTTTCTCTGAATTTTATTCTTCATGGTATTAGAGCATACTTATTGAAATGGAATTAATTTTTTTGTATTGATTCCTTGAAATTATATTTGTTTTTCCCTTCAAAATTCTTTAAATTTTTTGAAATCGCAATCCTTTCGAAATCCACCATATCTACTGAAAACACATCCATGTATCACATGGAACACCAACTTTTATTCAAACCCTTCAAGATAATTCTCCCTTTCCTACTGGAATTATACTTGATGATACGAACTACCCTCTATGGTTACAACTCATGGAGATATGAATTGGAGCCAGAAATAAATTTGGTTTTCTTACTGGTGCGGCTCCCAAACCACCTGCGGGAGATAAAGCTTTGGAGACTTGGCTTATTGATAATAACCAAGTCAAAAAGTTGGCTCATTGATTCCATGAGTCCAACATTGATGCAGAGATTCATCCGTCTTCAAACAATAAAGGAGATATGGGATGCTGTCTTTAAAACCTTCTATGATGGATCTAATGAAACTCAATTGTTTGAGTTAAACCGGAAATCATTTACTACACGTTAGAATTGTAGGCCATTACCTACATACTACAATGAGCTAGTTGGGATATTTTAAGAGATTGATGCTCAGATGAGTGCTCAAGGGGAGGATGTTAATGGAGTAGTATCACTCCACAAGCATATTACTCAGCTTCGAACACATATTTTTCTAGCCGGACTTGACTCGGAATTTAATAATGCTTGGAGTGAAATTCTATAGAAGGATCCACCTCTTGATCTTGAGTCTAGTTATGTATATGTGCGTAGGGATCATAACCAGTGACAGATGATGGAGGAGCCGAAGGTTCTACTGGACAATGTAGTGCTTATAGCGGCTCGAACTTGACCACAATCCAAAGGAAAAGGACCAAGTAAGTTGAGTACATACACATGTACTCACTGTGGTGAAGTTAGCCACTCCAAGGAACGGTGCTATGAAATTGTGGGCTATCCAGAATGGTGGGATTTCAATAGAAAGCCTTGGAAGAAGCTCAAAAAAGCTGTAATTGCCACCACTAGTGACACAAAACCAAGTGGTGAACTGATGAAACATCAGGTATGAAAAATCTTACTCGGAATAATACATGGATTATTGATACAAGTGTTACTGATCATATGACAAACTTTGCCCACCATCTAACCTCCATCCGACCATCAACCTAACGAAATATTCTTATTACTAATGGAGGAATAGCACCCGTCACCTATGAAGGATCAATATCTAATCCTAACTCTCTTAATTTAGATACTGTTCTTGTTGTTCCATCTCTTTCTTGCAATCTACTATCTGTTGGCCAAATCGCTGAAACCTTAAACTGTACTGTCAAATTTTAACCTAATTATTGTTTATTTCAGGACATTGCAATGCACCAGATGCTTGGCTCTGGTGTTAAATTTGGAAGGTTGTACTATCTTGATATGCATGGTGATCCGAGTTAGAAATCAAGTTAAGTCAATAATGTTGTTCGAAGCATCTCAAACTAAGAACAAGTAATTTTATGGCATCAACGTCTTGGACATCTATCTTTTCATTATCTTAGAAAAATAAAGGCTGAATTATTTTTGGGTATCAAAGACTCTGAGTTCAAGTGTGATATTTGTGAATTGGCAAAGAGCCACAAAATTTCATATGCACCGAGTTATAATAAGAATTCAATTTATGATTATTCATTTTGATGTCTGGGGACCTACTCGAATTCCTACTCTGTCTGGTGCTCAATATTTTGCAATATTTATTGATGAATGTACCATGATGACTTGGGTATCCCTACTTTCAAATAAGGGATATGTGTGTTCTGTGTTTTAGGATCTATACAAAATGGTGGCTATGCAGTACCAGTGTCTAATTCGAGTCTTGCAATCTGACAATGGTGGGGAGTATCTTAACTCGGCCCTTAAAACTTTTTGCCATGAGCATGACATTCGTCACCAAACTTCCTGCACCAGAACCCCCAACAGAACGGTATAGCAGAACAAAAAAATTGGCAACTATTGGAAGTAGTCCGAGCATCTCTATTTGACATGAATGTTCCTCGGGAATACTGGGGAGAGGCCATTCAATCCTCTACTTATCTTATCAACCAAACTCCATCAAGAATTCTCGGTTTTAAAACTCCTCTTCAAAAACTGCAGGAGCTAGTCCGAACTCCACCTCTCAATAATCTTGAGCCCCGAGTATTTGGATGCTCGACATTTGTTCGTCAGGTACTCGGTAAATTAGATCATCCGAAGCCTATATTATTACAGTGTGATATTAAGGCAGTCATAGCAATTGCAAACAACTCGGTTCGACATGATAGGACTAAGCATGTGAAAGTTGACAAATACTTCATCAAAGATCATCTAAATCAAGGAACAATTGATCTTCCATTTGTTTCTTCTCAGACTCAACTAGCTGTCATCCTCACAAAAGCTGTATCCAGAAAAAGTTCTACAACTCACTTGGCAAGTTGGGAATGATTAACATACACTCACCAACTTAAGAGGGAGTGTTGAAGTGAGTTCTAGAAAATCAAAGATTTGATAGTATATATTAGGAATTAAATTTTTATTTAGGAAGTTATTTTATTCCTCCTAATTAGTGCTCCTAATTAGTGTGTAATTAGGTTTTTCATGTATAGTAATATTTTATGTATATATAAAAGATGTAATCTCTCTTGTGGAGTATATGAAATAATTCCCTTGAATTTTTTTTTTCGTTTCTCTGAATTTTATTCTTCAATATTAATCCTTAATTTGGTTCAATTTCGCACTTCATTCTTATTAATGAAGTGTGTTTAATTTAAATGAATATTTCATAAAATGAATTTATTTGCATATTTTAATAATTTCTTAGAGTTTAATTTAATACTAAATTAAATTCTTTGAGAAGTCACAATAAGTAAACAGGTGCTTCTATTCTATACATATGTGGAGAAGAATTAACTTTGAGCAAGTTGGAGTTCCTTTACTCGGATACCAATCGCTTCAATGATAGCTTTCTATCATCTCTAAAGATGCTTTCATCTCTAAAATCGTTATATATTGGATATAACCAATTGAAGGGACAGCTGAATTTGGAAGGTAAGTTGGACATTAATTGTCTCTTAACTAAACCAATATGGTCTGATCTTTAGTTTAAATAGTTTCATGTTGATCTTGATTGTTTTGCCTTCTTTTCAGGATTGGGTGCTTTGAGCAACCTACCGAAGCTGGACTTGAGTGGAAATGAGATTGACAAATTGTTTCTCCAAGAGGTGCCAATATAATTAGGTATAAATTTACGTTAAATTGACATACTTTTGCTAACCTGTGATTCTTTATGTGTCGAACGGAATAGGTTAAAATTCAGTAAACTTTAAATATTAATAATTTATAAAAAATTATAAATAATGAATTTTGATTTATTTTAATTGAGCTTATAACTGGAATTTAAATTATATGTACAAATTTTATAACTTAAAGAATGGGATATGGATGAAGTCAAATTTATCGATTTTAATTTTAATTTTTTAGTTACATCTAATATAATTAATTTCATAAAATGAAAAAGTTGAGATTAAAAATAGATTCTACAAATAATTTATTTAAATCAACTATTATAAAATTTTATGAAATTTATTTATACGAAATATATTTTAAATATATATTAAATATTATTTTTTTAATTAAGTATAAAACGCTCAAAATATAAGTTGTGTTTCTTCACAGGATGAGCTCAAATAACATTTTGTACGTGGAAAATTAATTGAAGAGAACATAGAAGAAGCATAGCTAATGGCATAATCTCATGCAATACACAAATGGAAGAAGAAGAAGAAGAAGATATATACTAGAGAGTGTATTGCAGTGATTATATGATATGGATGATGCATGGATTGTTTGGTGTGTGTTGTACTGTCACATGGATTCTCAACGTTTCATGCCTGACAAAACAAAGCTACACAACTTTTTTTTTTTTTAAGAAAAGAAAATTTATCACTCGATCATCACATCACTACTGTGAGAATCTCTGGCTATGGCAGACTTTTTCTTTATATTTTTTTATGATTTTTTTTTGTTGGGTTCATCAGAAATCTCAAAAGGGTGGGTGGGTAGTACGTACATTTCCGACCGTATTATTACCAAATGACGAACTCTTGTGTTGTTGTCTTCTATTTGTCATTCTCTTTGATCCTTTCGTGCACTTCAGTTTCCTCTTTTCTTGGCTCTTGTCTTGTTTTGCTCTTTACCTTCTTGTTCTGAGAGTGTGAATTCTCATTTCGTTTTCACTTTTTCATCACTGCCCAGCTTGAATTTCTATATTATTGAATAAATAATTATTAAACAGAAATTTAAAATTGATAAAATAATTATATATATAACATTTTTTATATAATTCAACGATTGAAATATAAAAAAAATTAATTTTTTAATTAATAAAAAAGTCATATAATTTATGTAATTGATAAATGCATAATAATTAAAATTTTAATCTTATAAACCTTCTAGAAGTTTCAATCCATAATTTAGTTGTCATTTATTACTAGTGTTATCGAGCTGTAGTTCGGACGACAATATTGATGAAGCAAACTCTTCAAAATACAATGTACCAACTATATATCACAGCTGCAATTGTTCCATTATATTCCCAATTTCATATGGGAATTAATGGTTAAGACCATAGAAAAAGTGAAATAATAATAATAATAAGTATATATCTCTATCACTGCAAACATGAGTGATGTTCATATACATAATTTTTGTCTCAAATTGAGTTAATTTTTCATGATGTTTTAAACATCATTTTCAAACAATTAAATGGCAATTCTTTAACTTTTTGGTTTTAAAATTTTTGGTTGTTAGGAGATGACAGGTGCATATAATTGGCGAAACAAATATATCTCAAAAATATATATAAGACTAGAGGCTTCAACATATATATATAACCTATAGTCATCTAGGCAAGAAAAATAGAAAAATCAAAGATTGAAAAACAATTAAGATATTTTGGTATACATTATATCTATTGAAAATGATTTTCATTGATATTTTTTTATATCACAGTTTACACTGCGTTGTTTGATATTTTCAGCTAATTTGAAGCAAGTCAAGTAGATTCTATTATAAGGGTAAAACTCTTTCAATATTTTATTTTTCGTATATGAGATTTAAATTCTAGAGATAAGAAATTTTAAATTTTTATCATTTTTGAATCAACAATAATTTTTATTTTTTTTCCTTGCTAACGATTAAGACTCTAAATTTCAATAAAAATCAATATACAAAAACTATTTCACGTGCAGCAAATCCTGTAGATTTTGTTTGAGTAACAAGGGGTCTTTAAAAGGCTCAGTTTTCTGCATCCATTCATCACCCAAAAAGCAAAAAACCTCTCTCTCCCCCTCTTTTTTGGTACACTTTAATTTACCTAGCTGTATGTTGTATTTAAGGAGCCAAAAGTTGTAGCTATAGCAGAGAATTAAAGAAGAGACCATAGATATGGCACTGGATGCTGTGATCTATCAACAAGACTTGTTTGGTCACAGTACTAGCAAAGAGCTCTACAACCTACTGGGTGGAAACTGGGTGAGCTATGATCATTTTAGTACTTTGCTGGAAACAGAAGATCATCATAAAGCTTTTGATAATTTTCTTGACAACCAAACAGAAAATTTCCTTCATGGGGATTCTTCTTCTTCACCACCTTCTTCTATGTTCCCTCATCACTTCAATCAAATGCTCCAAATTAACCCTTCTCCACATCATGCTGCTAACAATGCCAGTGATGGACTAGCTCATACAGCTGCTTGTACTACTGCTGCTACTGCTACTCCAGCTGCTGCCACTGATCACTTGTTGCCTGATGACCATCAGTTGGTGGACTCATCATCTACTATGCCGGCTGCTCGTGCTAAGAGACGTCGATCCAGGAGTAGAAAGAACAAAGAAGAGATAGAGAATCAAAGAATGACTCACATTGCTGTGGAGCGCAATCGAAGAAAGCAAATGAATGAGTACCTCGCTGTTCTTCGATCTTTAATGCCTGAATCCTACGTTCAAAGGGTAACTCAAAGTCTTTAGTTGTTTTTATTTCATTTTGTATCATAAAGAAAAAAAAAATTGCACCAGTGATCACCAGAAACTTTACACAAGAATATGATGTCGAAGACGATGACGATGACGATGGTGTTTTTGTTATATAGGGTGACCAAGCATCAATTATTGGAGGAGCCATTAATTTTGTGAAGGAGCTTGAGCAACGTTTGCAAGTACTGGGTGGCCACAACGAGAGACGTGTAAAATCTGATGATGATCACCAACTCCACGCATCTGAATCACTGCCTTTCTCTGAGTTCTTTACATTCCCACAGTACTCAACGAGTTCAACTCGCTCTGACAACTCAGTAGGAGCAGTGAACGAAGCAATGAGCAGTGTAACTCAGTCTACCATAGCTGATATAGAAGTGACAATGGTAGAGAGTCATGCAAATCTGAAAATAAGATCGAAAAGACGGCCGAAGCAGCTCTTGAAGGTTGTCTCTGGTTTGCATACTCTGAGGCTTACCATTCTTCACTTGAATGTCACAACAGTTGAGCAAATTGTCCTTTATTGTCTAAGTGTGAAGGTAATTAGTTCATAATTAACTAATAATTGCTTACATCAACTTAATTAATTTAATGTAATTATGATTTTAATGATGGAGGGCTTGAATAATGCTGCAGGTAGAAGATGATTGTAAGCTGAATTCAGTTGATGAGATTGCAACAGCAGTGTATCAGATGCTAGGTAGGATTCAAGAAGAGTACAGCACTACTAGTCACTAGCTAGAATAATTATTATTCTATGATGAATTTAAAAAAATAAGCGAAAAAAAAAATTTATTTTTGTTATTGGCTTATCTTGATGAATTGATTTTTATTTTAGGCTGGACTATTGAAAAGCTCATTTCAACTAATTAATGTTTTTATTCCCCCCCCGCCCCATAATTAATTCCCTTTAATTTCGTATTAGTGCAGCTTTAATTTTTGTTCTGGTTGGTCTAATTTGGTTGTTTCTGTTTCTTTTTTCTTTTTTTTTAAAACCTTTTGCCTTTTTGTTCTTAAAGAGCATCTTTAGCACTGAAGATTGAGAATGTTAATGGTATAATTCTACTTTAGGAAAAAAAAAACATCTTTAGCATGAAGCATGCATGAATGGTTGGTCCATTCAAACCTTTATTTGTTATTTAAATTTGTGTTACAAATAATTTTATTATATTCTTTTTGGACTATATATATTTATATGATCAATTTTAATTAGACGTGGAGTATGTTCTCAAAGGGGCCATTGAATTAATTAAACTTTATATATGCCAATTCAACCTTTCAAATCTATCAAATCTCTGGATCTTATGTTCCCTCTTTATCTGGTTCTATCTCCTTCATTTAATATATCATGTCCATGCTTAATCTATCTTTATTTTGAATTATTGTTGTGTATGGGTGGGTATGCATATATCTAATGTTTATTTTTTCCCAGTAATTTTTATTTCGGGAGATAATAACAATTTTAAATATTGATACAAAGACTAATTATAACTATTACAAACTAATAAAACTATTATGATGAACTATAATATTATAGAGAACATATATATATATTCTAGACGGGATGTCGGCAAAGGACATACAATTCTTATTATGTTCCCAGCAAATATTGAACCTGCGGGCTTTCACTTTACCAATTCAATGCTCATTTTTTTTGCATATATAATAACTCACATATAATTATTGAAACCTTAATAATTAACTTAGGTTCTCAGAAAAAGAAGCTTAAAAGAAGGCTTTCAAAAGCTTCATGAAGGTGAAGTACAAGAGAAGGCTGCCATGAACAGTTTTGGAATAGATAAGCAATTCAGCTAAGCATGATCTCTGCTGCATCACTGCATGTGTCTTTTAACAGTTGAAAATGAAATGGATCCAAATTATAATTCAAAAAGACTAAATGGAAACCTAGACCATGATGTGGGATGCAAGTAAAAAAGAAAAAAAGAATGGTTGATCCTCTTTTATATGTGGTATCAAATCAAAATCATTTGTGCATTGAAGATGTAATTATAGCTCCATGAAGTCGTACAATGTTCATGGTAGAATCCCTAGGCAAAAATAAAAATAAAAGTTGATTGTGCTGGTGGTGGTGGTGGGAGTTGAATGTCTTTAGGAGAACAGAATAAAAGAGAATAATAAAGCTCATGATTGAGAATTGTTAAAAGGAACAATTGACAATTATTTATGGTAATTTTAAACATTAAGTGGGTAAAATTTTAAATTCAATTTAGTGAAAAGTTTAAAATATTAACATTTGACTATTTCTTTCTTAATTGATTTTAAGTATATTTATTTTCACACCGGTAAAAGATATATTTATATTTACATAAATCTTATTGTATACTGATTTTGAGATTCAAATTTAAATTGTTGAAAAGAGAAATAGATTCATTTAATCATCAAACAACTATTGAAACCAGTCGACAATGGTTATTTTTACTTAAGCGACATTTCAGATTCGAGTCGTAGTGTATATTGTCATATTAAATTAGTTGTTGGAGACCTATGCTGCTTTTATAATTTTGTCCGAGTCAAACTAAATTAGTCACTTAATCAAATTTATTCTTAAGTTTTTTCCCCCTAAATGGAAGATAATTGTAAAAGGATAGAATTATTCGTCTATGACAAAGGAGTGTTTGTCTAAAGATCTCCAGTTTCATACATCTGTTTCTTTCAAATTTTTGTTGGGCTGCTTGCAGACTCTGCAATGTATTTCACAGACCAATTTCAACACCGAGACAAGACATATTCACATGGTGATACAGTGAAATGAATCCCATGTATAGACACTATAATATACCTATATAGAGCAATGTTGCCAAAGAAATAAAATTAATTATTACTTTGTAACACATGTTTTTGCAACCATAAAAGATTGTACTAAAACAACAATTAACCTAAATGATGTTTAACTGTTAATGAGCGAATGTAAAATGATCTAGGGAGGATGTTTCTTAACTGTGTAACTTTACATTTGGGTCCACACCCTCATCACTACCCTATGTTGCCATGCATGGCAAAGATAACCACATCCTTACACTCCATTATGTACTTTTTTTTTTCCTTCGAATCATTGATAGTGATTGCATATTTGTATCTTTAATAATTAACTTAAGTCTGCTTTTCTAATAATCCAAATTAAAGAAAGATTATCCATGTTAAAATTAGGAAATCTACAAGAACTATAGAGCTTAAACTCTGATTAATAAATGAACAAAACCCTCTTGTTGATTGAGCTAACACCATGGATTTTCATGTTGCATTTCAAAGGCATTGTAATAGTCTAAGTCTCCCATAGCATATAAATTAAGGGAAATTTTTATATATTCCAGAGTTGTAATATATTTTTACACGATTAATGAAAATATGATATGTTAAAAATTAGATTTTTTAAGTATAATAGTTTGAAATAGTTAAAAAAATTTTTAACAACTAATAGAGATGGTTAATTTTTAACATCACAAAAAAAAAAAGAGGGATTCGAATCCTACTTTTTTTAATAGAATATTCACATATTTTATTACTTAAATTATTCACATTACTGAAATAGACTAGAATTTCTCATAAATAAATACTAATCTTTAATTGATATATACATAATGGTAAGGTTGTTAGAGTCTCTTTTCATCCCTTGTGTTTTTACCTCCTTGTTTTATAGTGCGGAATTTAAGTTGAAGGATTCCATTTCCAACTCTCCATAAAATAGAGACATCTGGCTGGTTGTACTAATGCCTTGGTTAAAAAAGAGGGGGAGAGCAGTGGTGAAAAGGGTTATAATGAGTTATGACCTCCTATTAAAAAAAAAAAAAAAAGAGGAGAGCAGTGGTGAAAAGGGTTTTAATGTGTTATGTTCCACCAGCACAACATAAAGGGAAAATGAGCTTAATGCTTCCAAAAGAAGAAAGGAAAATACAAAAAGAGATGCAAGATTAGATTAGGCTTTTGCATTATATGCATCAATCTAATGGAACCAAAGTTGTAAAGAAAATAGCAGTTGTTGTAGTGATGTTGCTTTTTATCAGATAGAATAAAACAGAGAATATATATATATATATGACCAAAAGCTAGCCACTAACAAATACTGCATGATATATGATGTGTGCATTGATTACAATATTTCTATTCTAACGACCATTCATTTGGCCCACATAATAATCCACTCAAAAAGAGAAAAAAAAATTCATAATGAAGATTAATTTATATACTTAAAAGTGAAATAAGTAATGCATATTCACTTACAAGATTCATAATCAAGAAAGATGAACCCATGTAATTAACTAAAAAATGATTATTAACTATTGTACTAGCTAGGAGTATAACATATGAGTAATTTTTGATGTCGTGAATAGCAACAAGAATATTGTGTTGTACATACCACCAAAAAAAATTACTAAAAATACTTCCAATATATTTGAAAAGTTTTCAAAAAATGTATTTGATAATTCTATAATTTTACGCGTGTACCGACGTACTATTCATACCACACCTATCATTGCCCATAATATATACAATTTGTTACATATAATCAATCTAATCAATTAAAAATGGCGGATCAATCCAAAGTTGTACAGAATCTGGGGGTAGCAAGCAGGAAGGATATGAATTAGACATCCTATGGCAGTCGGTCACCATATCATAGATCCATATGTTGGCACATTATTGGCTACCACCAAAATGCATGAAAGATCTTGTTTCTGAGCTCTTCTATGTCGGCAAGTATAGCAAACGATGAACTTAGCCTATGATTATTGACAAATATTGCTCTATTCTTCCAACTTTTTGTTTCAATCCAATCCATCTTCTTCTTATCCAATTTGAAGATCCAAAATGCGTGCAGTGTTCACATGTACATTTCAACTTCACTTCATAAAATTTTCTCCACTCAAGTTTTATTGGCACATACGTATACCCATACCATGCCCTTCTCTACGAGAAACCCTCTTATGTCCTGCAAGTGGGAGCAATGGTCTAGCTAGAACAGTCAAGTTATAGCTTTTTGGGTCCAAAATACCCATAACTCCATTGTCAAGAATAGAATATAATTACCATCAGTAAGCCAAACTCTCGCATGAACTAAAACTACACTGTTTCCAAGTCCAAACTGGATCACCATTACAACATAGATGAACTCATGATGAGTTCTTGGTCACTAGGATCGATCAAGAAATGGTTGATTATAAGTTTAATTAAGAATGCGTTAGTTATACTAATATATAAGGGATAAAAGATTTGTTGCGTATTTGGGATTAGGATAGACTAACCCCCATGCATAATCTCTCTTATCCTACTTTAAATTGCAAATTAATTTAATAAATCAAATTTAATGTAGGGTTCAATTCACAGAGTATTTAAAAGGAAGAGCTACCCTTGTTGTACAATCCATCAAAATCTAAGTCATATAATCTTTCTATTAATAAAACAACAATAATTGTAATTATAATAATTACAATTATTATAATGATATGATTAAAATGGCCACGTCTAAAGTCTAAACAATGAGTTTTTTTTTCTTTAGGTTTCAATAAATTATGATAATTAATACCAAATCATTCCCCATTAATTTGTTTCAAAAGCTTCGTGTAACTATGTAATGTTATATTTTAAAAATAATTACTAATTATCTGATTTTAGTAAACTAATTATAATATATGTTTTTTAATAAATAACTTGTATTTAATCGTAGTCCGTTTATAAAAATTCTAACGTTACATATTCTTAAGAAAATTCAATGATATAAAGCACACAATTTAGCTATTTTTACATAACTATGTATTTAAATTATAGCATAATTTTTATTTATTATTATATCGTCGTTAGGGTTTTTGCTATATGCTTTCATAAATATGGTTTTTAAATTGTTTATAACTTTTTATTAAAATGTTTAAACTTAAAGTATAAAATTGTTAGAATTTTTTTGCAGTAATAATGCAAGTAATAAAAGAATATAGTTTATTTAATTACTATAATAAAATTATATATAATCATGAATAAAAAAAAGTTAAAATATAATAGACTTTGAATAAGCCATAAATAATTCACTAAAATACTTAAATAGAGAGTGTTAAAAATAGATAAATAATACCATCAACTGGTAAGATTGGTAATGATTGTTCTTATTTAAAAAATATTTTGAGTTTCAGATAGATAGTCATGTTAAATAGTTGTGGAAAGATTTTTATCGTCAAATTTAATAGCTTTAGTTATGTGGATCAGAAGGAAAAAAAAATTTTGGAAAATATTTTCTGTTTTCCTTTTACAATTTTTTTTCCTTTTCCTTATTTTTCAGTTTTTCATTTTTCAAAATAGAAAACAGAAGAATAAAAAACAATTTGTTTGTTATTTTTCATTCCACTATTTTTTCATATTCTTATAATTTTTTAATGAAATTTATAATAATAATAATAATAATTGTGATTCATATAATAATATTTAATCTAAAATTTATTTATTTATTAAAAAATTTAAATCATTCATATTTAATTAATTTCAATTCAAAATCATGGGACTATAATAGTGGCGGTGGTTGTGGCGGCGGCGATAGTGGTGATGGAGGTGGTGGTGTGAAGGAGGTCGTTGTTGGTGGCGGTGGTGGTGGAGGTGGAGGTGGTGGTGGAGGAGAAGGAGGTGGAGGTGGTGGAGGTTGGTAGAGATGGAGGTGGAGGAAGTGGTGGCGGTGGAGGAGAAGGAGGTGGAGATGGTAGTGGAGGTTGGTGGAGGT
>CATIWM010009999.1:0-14558 GCA_949671775.1 Mallotus repandus | reverse complement strand
TTTTGGCCTGGCAAAACTATGTGCTAAAGATCAAAGTGCTGTATCCATGACTGCTGC
The DNA here is from genome assembly GCA_949671775.1 of Mallotus repandus. Classification (NCBI taxonomy): domain Eukaryota; kingdom Viridiplantae; phylum Streptophyta; class Magnoliopsida; order Malpighiales; family Euphorbiaceae; genus Mallotus; species Mallotus repandus. The sequence goes on along the minus strand of CATIWM010009999.1, from coordinate 14,501 downwards.
CAGGGGAACCATGGGCTATATTGCACCTGAAGTGTTCTCCAGGAATTTTGGGAACGTGTCGTATAAGTCAGATGTTTATAGCTTCGGCATGCTGCTCCTAGAAATGGTTGGAGGAAGGAAAAACATTGATGTTAATGTGGAGAACACTAGTCAAGTCTTCTTCCCAGAGTGGATATACAATCATTTGGATCAAGGTGAAGAGCTAACAATCCGTGTTTTGGAAGTAGAAGATGCTAAAATTGCTAAGAAACTGACAATTGTTGGATTATGGTGCATTCAGTGGTACCCAATAGATCGTCCCTCAATGAAACTTGTTGTTCAAATGTTGGAAGGAGAGGGAAATAATTTAACCATGCCGCCTAATCCTTTTAACTCCGCAGACCCTATGAAAGGCCAAGCAGGAATGCGTGGGAGACGTCTGCACCAAGAGTTAGCAGTCATCTCGGAAGTAGAGTGATCATATGTCGAGTTCCTCCATCTCGAGCAAAATCGATTGTTGTTATATTTGTTCTCAGTTGTGTGCTAGTACTTGTTTAGGAAACATAAATAAGTGTTCTTTAGTGATGTAATTTCTGAAGAATGTGTGGTTCAACAGTAGGTATTGTTCACTTTACACCACCATGTATGTGTAAAGATATTTGAAATCCACTTTTATGCCAATCTTTAATGCTTCTATTCGAATAAACATAGAGACATTAGATATAATACATATGAGTACTGACTCGATACATTGCATATTCACTTTTTAATTATTAAGAATAGCAACCAGACCTGCACAATGAAGGCTGGAACAAAGCAATAACGTTGCTCAACTCAAGAGTAACAAAAATAGAGATTTTTTGAAAAATGAGAGCTATGTTGATACGAAGAAGATTACTACTAATGTCTTTCATTCTTTTTAAAATATAGAAATACATACATACCAAGCCATCATTACATTCAACCAAAGTGATCTTTCAGTTAGCCATCTAAACAAAGATATGACTTGCTTTTACAAAACATAATTCCCAAAAATAAGGAACTTACAATTGACTAACTCGACTTGATACAAAACAGCAAGATTCAACCATCTAATTCTATTACAATAAACGGACAACTTCGAGTAGCCATTGCAGTTACTGTTCATACTACAGTTCATATTTGCTTTATTCACTATTCCATAGCTTTTGCATCTCCAAGTAAAATCTCACAAGGCTTAACACTCCTCCTTGAGATTTTGCTTGGACATCCCAAGCTTAAGCTTCAGAAATTCTAGCCTTGTTGTAGATAAGGTTTTGGTCATCATGTCTGCTAGTTGCACTTTAAAAGAACAATGGAACAACTTCACTTCCAAATTTTTCTCAGCTTCCCTAACTGAATGGAATTTCACATTAATGTGCTTTGTCCTTCCATGTTGAACTGGATTTTCAGCTATCGCAATAGCTTATTTGTTATCACAATAAAACTTAGTTGGTGAAGCTTGAATCATTGCCAAGTCTGCAAGCACTTTCCTCAACCAAATTGCTTGATTTGCTGCTGCTGCAACTGAGATGTACTCAGCTTCTACAGTGGACTGAGCAACAACCTCTTGCTTCTTAGCATTCCAGCAGATTGCACAGGTTCCAAGTGAGAAAATATAGTCGGATGTACTTTTCATATCATCAACACACCCAACCCAGTCATTATCAATAAATCCCATTAAATTTACATCACCAGACCTCAAATACCATATGCCTTCATATGATGTGCCTTCTACATACTTCAATACCCTTTTAGCTAATCCCATATGCACATGGCTTGGAGAATTTATATACCTGGATAACAAACATGTAGCAAACATTAAATTTAGTATCGTAACTGTCAAATACAGTAAACTTCCCCCTATGCTTCTGTAAGTTGAAGGCTCTTCAAGTTCTTTACCATCATTCTTGGATGCCTTCTCAATTTGAGCGCGTGGTGTGGCAACTTCTTTGCAAGATTCTAGCTTGAATTTTTGGAGAATATCAATGGCATACCTCTTTTGAGAAATGAAGATACCAGCTGGACATTAATAAATTTCCATTCCCAAAAAGTAATTCATCAAACTAAGATCAGACATCTCAAATTCTTGCTCCATTTGCTTCTTGAATTGAGACACAAGCTGCTATTTACTTCCTGTAACTAAAAGGTCATCAATAGGTAAATTCTATGAACGATACCAAAACTTTGCACTCGATTATAAAATGGTACCATTACTTCAATTTGTAACTTTTTGGTACCAAAACATCAATTTTAGTTGCACCGGGAAGTCCCAAAAACACAATCAGGCCAAATTTGATGGCATGGCAACCAGAGATGCCCCGTCAGTAGCCATATCATATAGCACGTCAGCAATAAGAAAATAAAAAGTGAAAAAAAACAAAAAAAAACATAAGTTAATGATGTTGCTTGTTCAGAATTAGATTATTTCAGAATTCTCTCAACTGGTCCGAATAGCAAAACATTAAATAAGTTGCAATAGTTTGCAGATGTGGTATACGATGTGGCTACTGACGGGGCATTTCTAGTTGCCACATCATTAAATTTGGCCTGATTGTGTTTTTGGAACTTTTCGGTGCAACTAAAATTGATGTTTTTGTACTAAAAAGATACAAATTGAAGTAATGGTACCATTTTGTAATCGAGTGAAAAGTTCTGGTACCATCCAGAGAATTTACCTGGTTATCAACATAAAGTGAAACCATCAACTATACTTCACCTTCTTCTTGCTTCAAATACAGAGTAGCTTAACTATCACTCTTCCTGAATCCATGTTGAATCAAGTGAGCATCAATCATGCTATACCAGGCCCTTGGTGCCTACTTTAGTCCGTAAAGAGCTTTATTCAACTTATAAACCTTATTTTCTTGCCCAAAAACTTCAAAGCCATCAGGTTGCATTACATAAATATCTTCATTAAGCTTCCCATTCGAAAAGGCAAACTTCACATCTAGATGATACACTTTCCAACTAGGTTGAGCTACAATTGCAAGTAGTATGATAGTGTTATGTCTTGCAACAGGTACAAATGTGTCACCGTAATCAACTCCAGCCTCTTGTGCGTATCCCTTCATAACCATCCTAGCTTTGTGCTTAAAAATAGAACCATCTGAATTAAATTTGGTCCTATATACCCATTTCACTCCAATAGCCTTATTATTTTCTGGTAATTCATTCAACTTCCATGTCCCATTTTTTTCAATTATATCAATTTCAGACTTCACTGCTTTAATCCATTCAGGCATCCTCGAAGCATCTGCATAACAAGTGGGCTTGATATGTACACGATTGCATCTTTTATAAATTTCAGATGAAGGCTTCACCTTCATGATGTTAGAATCTGTAGTGCCTTAAACATCAAATACATCTATAGAATTATGAGTTGAAGAAGAGGGATAAAATGGTGTGGAAATTGCTTGATCACTCTTCATGACTTGCTTTGAATTCTAATTCCATTAAGAAGATTCATCAGTGTGCACATCCCTGTTCACAAGAATTTTCATTTTATCCAAACACAAAACTCTATAGCCCTTCATTTCAGCTGGATAACCCACTAGAATATCGATTTCAGCTTACTCATTAAGTTTTCCCCTTTTCTCGGAAGGAACATGATAGTAAACAAGAGAACCAAACACTCTTAAATGATTCACAGATGGTTTGAAGCCATGCCAAGCCTCAAATGGAGTCTTGCCCTTCACCAATTGAGTTGGTAGTCTATTCAACAGATAAATTACAGTATTTATTGCCTCTACCTATAAGAACTTAGGCAATCCTTTTTCAAACAGCAAACATCAAGCCATTTCCATTACCATCCTATTTTTTCTCTTAGAGACCCCATTTTGTTGAGGGGAATAAGGAACAGTGAACTGATGGACAATCCTAGACTCAGTATAAAATGACTTGAATTCAACAGATGTAACTCCCTACCATTATCTGTCCTTAGAACCTTGAGCCTATATCCACTTTGAGTTTCAACTAGAACTTTGAACTCTTTAAATATTGAAAAGACTTGAGACTTTGCCTTAAGGAAATATGCCCATGTCATTCTACTAAAATCATCAATAAACAAGGCAAAGTACAAGCTATTTTTCATGGAAGTTGTCCTCATCGGTCCACATATATCTGAATGGACAAATTTTAATTTTTTAGTAGCTCTTCTAGCCACATTTAAAGGAAATGGCACTCTATGCATCTTGCCCAACTGACATCCTCCATAACTCTCCTCATACACAATTATTTTAGGTAAATCATCAACCAAACTAGTAGTTTATAGCAACTTTAAAGACTTAAAGTTAAAATGCCCAAATCGTTTATGTTATTTCAAGCTTTCATCAACAATGGCACTAAAGGCACACCCATCAACTGAATTAAAGTTTAAATAAAAGCTATTTCCAGACATTTTAACTTTAGTAAACTCACAGCCATCACTAGAAGTAATATGACAAAAGTTGCCTTTGAAGAGCACAATATATCCATGCTTGAGCATTTGAGCAACACTCAATAAGTTTTGATTTAATTCAGGAATATAAAGTACTTCGGTAATAACTTTAGTACCTTTGTCTGATCTGATTAAACTGAGCCTCTTCCTTGTGCCTTGACAACTTAACCATTCCTAAGCTTAATAGTTGGTTGATTTGATTTGTCTAGTGAGATGAAAAATGACAGGTGCCTTGTCATGTGACTTATACAACCATTATCAATTAACCAGGATCGCAACTCAGCTACAATAGGTACTTGTGACATCATGAATAAGTGCTTACCACCATCTTTATCTTCCTCAGTCATATTAGCATATTGTTGAGGCTATTCTTATTGAGCTTGCCTTTTCTTTCTACAATCTCTTGCAATATGGCAAAAAAACTTGCAATAATGGCATTGAATTTGTGGTTTTCCCTTTCTCCAGCAATTCTTCTCATTATGATTTTCCTTCTTGCAGATGGAACATGGTGGAAATTTACCTCCTTTTCTTGAATGAGGTATACTCTCAGAACTAGTCTTGTTCATCTTGTCAAAAATTAGTTTTTTTTTTCAAATTTATTTTCAAGCTTCTTCCCCTTCTGAGTTGCTTGAAATGCACCCTCAGTGACGTCATCAGACCTTATAGAGACTCTCTGCTCTTAAGCTTTAAGTTTACTAACCAGCTCAACAATTGTGAGCCTTCGAAAGTCACAAGATTCTTCAATTGCAGAAACTTCGCCTCAAATTTTTGTGGGACCGAGACCATAATTTTTTCAATAATTTATTGATCTGAGAAGGTCTCTCCAAGCAGCCTACATTGATTGACACGTTGATTGACAACATCCATCAACTTATTAGAATATCCTTTGACATTTTCTCCTTCTCTCATCTTCGTCAGCTCAAACTCCCTCTTCAAGGTGAGCAGCATGACTATTTTGACTCTGTCACCACCTTTAAATTCCTCCTTGAGCTTATCCCACACCTTTTTAGGTGTCTCTAGATCTATAATCTTTGTGAAAATGTGATCTGCAAGTCCAGTATGTAGGCAAGAAATGGCTTTGTCCTTCTTTAGCTTCTCATCTTCTTAAGCTCTTATTTGAGCTAAAGTAGGATTAGCATTTGATGGTGGTGGATCAGCATATGTCTCCACTACTTTCCAAAGCCCTTGGGATTTGAAATGAAATCTCATTTTAACAGCCCAAATATGGTAAAGTTCACCATTGAACACAGGAATCAGAGGAGCATAAGTATTAGAAGAAGACATCTTCTATAATAGCAACAAGTCACTCAATCCTCACAAGTGTTTCACTCTCAACCTCACAAGTGTTTGACACACAAAACTCTCAATCAATAGCCTCATAGCCTAAAGGATATAAAGATCTGATACCACTATTAAGAATAGCAACCTGACCTGCACAATGAAGGCTAGAACAGAGCAATAACGTTGCTCAACTCAAGAGTAACAAAAACAGAGATTTTTTATAAAATGAGAGCTATGTTGATATGAAGAAGATTACTACTAATGTCTAATGTCTTTCATTCTTTCTAAAATATAGAAATACATACATACCAAGCCATCATTACATTCAACCAAAGTGATCTTTCAGTCAGCCACTTGCTTTTACAAAACATAATTCTCAAAAATTAGAAACTTACAATTGACTAACTTGACTAGATACAAAACAACAAGATTCAACCATCTAGTTCTATTATAATAAACAGACAACTTCGAGTAGCCATTGCAGCTACTGTTCACGCTACTGTTCATATTTGCTTTATTCACTGTGCCATAGCTTTTGCATCTCCAAGTAAAATCTCATAAGGCTAAACATTAATAAATACAGGGAACAAAAGTAGTGTCTATTATATTTCAAATTTACCTAAAAATAGTGGCTCTGGCATTCCCTTAATGTAAGACCATTTATCCTGAATTAAACACTAAAAAAGCAGGATTTGTACTATAGTCTGGTGAAGTTGTTGATGCAATTGATTTCTATTTTATTCCAATTTTCAGTTGATGCAGCTCTTGTGAAGATAGAAAAGGCTTGGGAGGCATTTCTAGAGATTCCACATCTCGTTCCATCATCTCCTTCCATCATCTCTACAACTCTGTTCATTAAAGGACGATCGCTAGGCTTCATTTGTATGGACTATAGTGCTACTATCGTCATCTTCTTTGTTATTTTCTTTTCCTCCTCTATGGCATTTTTGATTTCTACATCCTTGCCTTCATTGAACAGATCATAAACCCATGAATGGAAGTAAATTTGGCTTGAATGCTCTGCAAATGCGTTCAAATTCTTCCTTCGACCTGCCATTTCCAACAATAACATTCCAAAACTGTAAACATTAGCTTTGTACGATATGCCTCCAATGTTCTTGTAAAATAACTCTGGAGCCATGTAACCCATCGTTCCTCTTGGTATTGTGAGGAAAACTATACTATCTTCTGTTGGATATAATTTTGCAAGTCCGAAATCTGAGACCTTTAGCACAAAGTTTTCATTGAGATGAATATTGTGAGGCTTGATGTTGAAATGCAAGATTTGCATGTCACAACCTCCGTGGAGATATTCTATTCCACGAGCTATGCCAAGAGAAATCTTGTACATTTGTTCACAACTCAAATGGACATCTTCATTTTGTGAAAAGATGTACTTTTCAAGAGATCTACTAGACATGAAATCATAGACAAGGGCATGCTTCAATCTCTCAGCACAAAATCCAATCAATTGCACCACATTGACATGATGAATCCTTCCAATTGTTGCAACTTCATTGATAAAATCTTGCCCGTTAGCCTTAGGCTTGCTCAGTATCTTTACAACCATGATTCGTCCACTTGGTAGCTTTCCCTTGTAAATAGAACCATAGCCTCCCTCACCTAGTTTGTCCTTCAAACCTTAAGTCATCTTCTTGATGTCTGAGTAAGAGTACAAGATAGGCATGAGATTACTGTGACTTCTCAAGAAATCTTCAATTATATCATACATTGATAAATGTCTTCTTCACCATTTATATATCAGAAAAGCAACAACGCCTGGTTTCCCCAAAACACATCTTGCTACTGCATAGCCAAATTGCAAATATACTCAGTATACAAGGGCAATTGAAAGGCAGTGAGTGCTATTGCCCCTATTAGCTCTATTGTAGATTCGCCAAAATGTGCTCGCAAACATTTTCAAAAAAAAAAAGGTGTTACCTGCTGCCATTAGAAGCATCGTCAAAACTGTGCACGGAAATATGAAAGGGCGGTGGACAATTATTTATTTGTCACATAAAATTAAGGGATTAAGAAGCACCTCAAAAAGGGATAAACAGTACTTACAAGTTATCATCCAATCCAAGGCTGAGACATCGCATGTAAAAGAAATGCTCAATGTCAACAAACATAACAGAAAATGGGAAAAATGAGGAAGCTACAAATTTGGATGTCAATCATTCTTTCAAAAAGTTATATTTTTGAATTAATTTGAATTTAAGGGCGAGATGTTATTGATTAAAAAAAATGAATTACATCAAATAGTTCTTACCTTTAAATCTGAGGTCATCATAGCAGCCCATGACCTCTGAGTAATCATCATTGAACAGGCAGAAGCCTTGTCCTTTGCACGCTTCGCAATGAATTGAAAACCATGAAAGCTCAAACCCGTTTAGTAGTTGATCATAGACGTCCAAATATCTGGAATACACAGTGCACATATCTGGAATCTCCGACACCTGAGCATCCCCAAACATAACATACAAATATGAATGCTCCTTGGATTCCTCAGAAAATGAAAGTTTGGAACTATAATAAATTCCATTAACACAAGGCGATGTCTCGATATAAAGAGAGGAATTAACTGCAATATTATTCTCACAATTAATAAACGTCACTCTATCGGACGATGACAGATAAATCCTATAAGGATCCTGAGTGCGACTAGAAAAATAATAAAATCCACAATCTGTATATAGGTAATACGGCAAAGGATAAATGGGAAGAGAAGAGCAATTATTCTGTTGCAAGCTAGGATCAACAACACGAATGGTCTGCTTACTTCGATTGATTTCTTGCACCTTATATTTTCGAGACTACAATGCAGTACCATTTTATTGTTCTCACAAGCCAGAAGGTAGTTGGGATCGCCACAATTTTCTAGACCTCCTTCTAATCCAAAGGGGTAAGAAATGTTTTTTATGTTCCCGCATGAGAGAGGCTTATCACAGAGATATTTGTTTTTCTTACTCCAAGCGCAGCAGCAAGTTACAAAAAATAACAACAGAAATGCAAGGACCCTGAACATATTGACAGAAACACAGCAACGATTCTCCAACACCATATTATATACATACAAGGAGTAATCTTTTTATTTTATTTTATTTTATTATGGTTGTTTTTAAGATCTTGCGCCTATGGATTTTCCTAATGTTGCCACGATGCAAAGAGGAAAAAGAGACTTGATAGCTTTGCCAGTGTCTTCACTGTCGTTGACTCCATATGTGTACCACTTAGAGAGTTTTCAAAAAGGATGGGCTGAAGGAATCTTCCTGCAAGCTCACGCGTAGTTCAAATAATTGATGAGGAGCTAGGAAAATTATTTTACAATTAAAAATGGACAACTTAAATTAAATGTGACAATTAGGAAAAAAAACTAATATTAATACAATGAGTAATCTTTACTTTAGCCATCGTTATTGATGTGGTCCAAGAGCAAGCTTTTGAGTTTTTAGACAAATTGGACAAAGTTCAGAAGTAGCAGTTTCATAATTAAAGCAAAGTTTCGAGTGTCGGATTTTTATGATTTCGGTGGCTAATTTGGGTGGAAATGGGCCACTGATTCAAAGTCACCAGCTTTTCTTGTGATGCCCTATAGATTTTGGCCAAATTCGCATGTTTGGGCCTTCGAATTGCTGTTTTTCTATTTTAGTAATTTTACCTATTTTTATTAGGAGTTTTATTTAGGGTTTACTTTTGGTATATGAGCTTATTTTTCTCCTTGTTTTGGACAGTTTTGGTTTTCTAATAAAATTTAGACTTTGTTATTCCCAAATTTCCTAGAATTCGAAAGAATCAATAGGGGTTTGAAGGTTGCAAATCAGTATTCCTTAGAATCAATGATTTTCGCAATTATCTACCTTTCGCTACATCAGGTGGTATTAGAGCATCGATCCAGAGATCATACCGCCTAGGAGAAACCAGCTTGTGCAGGAGGTGTATGAGAGGGACATGGAACTACGACTACAGGAGATGATTGATGAACGGATGGATCGAGTAGTCAAACAACTGACAGATCGAATGGCCACAATTTTGGGTAACCAGAATCATCGCAGGCCACCTGCGGCTGAAGAGGTAAATGAAGAAGAGGAGGAGTATGAGGAAGAGGTACCACATAGGCGACCTAGGGCTGCTGCGGACCATGATCGCAGATGATGGGAGACTGGTATGCGCACTGAAATTCCAGAATTCCATGGCAGCCTGCGCCCAGAGGATTTCCTTGATTGGCTTGCTACGGTTGAGGAAATTTTAGATTTCAAGGATGTCCCTGAAAATAAACGTGTGCCCTGGAATTCTGGAATTCTGAAAATAAACAAGCGATTTTTGCAATTATCTACCTTCCGCTACATCACTACGGGTTTTGGATATTAAGGATTTTGGAAACCCATTTGGAAATTATCTACCTTCCGTTAGGATTTTGGAAACCCATTTGAACTGCGCCCAGAGGATTTCCAATCATCAAATCAAATGGGTATCCAAAATCCTAACAACAATATTAAGCTTAGCCACTCATGGCTAAATAAACCATCATTCAATATTCAAATACAAACAAGAGTAAGAATTAGAAAAGGAATGGAGAATTGTTATCCAAATGAGCTTGAATCTTCAAAAATCGGTCTCTCCTTCAGTTTCTTCTTCTTCTCCTTTCCTCTTCTCTCCTCTTGCTTGTGTTGTGTGTTTTTTTCTGTGTGAGAGAGTGAGTGTGTAGAATGATGTGTAATCTCCAAGTAATTCGTGCCTTTTTGTCCTTTTTAGCCTCTTCTAGAACATGTCATTTCACCTCCCTTGGATTTTTTCTCTAGAAAAAGTACACATCAGCATGTTCTGTGCTGGAAACGTGCAGCCCGCGATAGCGCACAAACTGTGCTTACAATAGAAGGGCCTTTTGTGAAAGGAGTTACGATCGTGCATGATCCACGCTCGCAACAGAAGCTTGGCTAGGCAGGAACTCGCGATCGCGTATAAGACGCACTCGCGAAAAGCTCGACCTCGTATGGGGCTGGAATTGGGCATATTCAAGATCACGAATCCAGCCATGATCGCGACAGTAGGCTTTCTATGCTCTTTCCTCCTCTTTTTGCTTCTAACCACCAAATCACATCCTATCTTCTTTTGCCCTATCAAAAACAAAGAAAATATAAAATTATATCTTTCTATATGCTTTTTTATACTAAATGCTATTTAAAATATACAAATGCATGCAAATTAAGGACCTAAAATTATGCATAATTTGACACCAACAAGCATCCATGATTTATATTTATGAAACATTAATTTTGAGTTTTTGTACAGTTTATGTCATACCAGACTTCGGGCACTGCTTGCGAAAGCATACCTCCAAGACAAAAAAGCCTACTATCATTTCAATCATTTTCATGGGACCTTTTTAGTTTCTTTTATTTATTTTTATTTTTTTATCAGTATCACTTATTAGTACCTAGGGTCGGTTCTGCCTTAAGGCAGATGAAGCAGCTGCCTTAGGCCCAAAAAAAAAAATTAGGCCATATATATAACTGATTAAGCTCAAAAAAACTGATTAGGCCCTAAAAAAATGTTAATAAAAAATTTATTTTATATCTGATTAAGCCCCAAATTAGGCCCAAAAAAAATGATTAGGTCCCACATATAATACAAATTTTTTTTTTCAGAGAACCAATATATATATATATATATATATATATATATATATATATTAGCTTCTCTAAAATCTTACCTCAGACCTCAGATTTACTTGATCCGGCCTTGTTAGTAACCCATAGGATCACGACTGTTAATTGTTAGTGTCAGTAGAGAGGGGGAATTATAATCCTAACTATGTGAGACTCACAAATGTGGGTACTATCCATGGGATTGGTCAAGAAAATTTATTGACATTGCCATGGTTTGATCCTGGGACAGCCTTGGACCATTTGGTCTAGGCATGATAGGCTTTTTAGTTTCTTTTATTGTACATTTTGTTATTTATAAAGGATAATCATTAATGTTGTCGGTTTGAAAGTAACAGTATTAACGTGGATTTATGAAATGCTAAAAAAAATTTCTTCCCTTATTCACAGTTTCCTATATTTGAGATGTTGACATTTTTTTTGGGATTTTGACATAAATGTCCAAAAAATAGGAGCCATTAATATCAAATATCCCATGTTTTTAAAATATTACTCGCGTGTCCTATTTTTGTTAAAAATTACACGTGTGTCCTTTTTTTCATTTTTGGTCACTTCTGTTTCTCCACCTTCTTCCTCATTCACCATTATCATCATCATCATCATCTTCTTCTTCCTCTTCTTCTTCTTCCTGCACATCAATTTTCAGCTTGATTTACTTGTTTTAATTAACTCCACCTTTCGCCTAATCAGGTCTTCTTCCTCTTTGTCTCTGTCTCTGTCTTTGTCGGTTTCGTTTAATTCTTCTTCTTCTTCTTCATTTTTGCCTCTCTGCACCTTACACTCTTCTTCTCTATCTTTATTTTTTGTGTCGGATTCACTTGTAAGCTATCAGTTTCTTTATTGCTCATTTTCTTTCTTGATCCTTTAATCGTTTGCTTGATCTCTTTTACCTATACCTACTAAATTTTATTAGATCTTTTTCCTGTCGCTCAAGCATTTTAGCGTTTTGCTCGCATACTCACTTATAGTCTTCAACTTAATCCAATCAATCACCAATCTTTTTCAATACCCATTTCATCATATCTATTAAAAAGGTTAATTCCAAGTGAAAAAGTGAGTCACCTTTAGCTGGGTTTTCTCATTCTCAGTTCTTGATCTCGTCTCAATCTTTAGCTGATCAGGTTCTGTTTCATCTTTCTTGTGCAGCAGGAATTAATGTTCGAGGATATGAGTAGCATATCAATAGAAGGAGAGAATCAGCATACAAAAACTTGTGCTAATTGTGGTACTGCAAAGACACCAGGTGGCCTAGCTTGTCCAAAGGTAAATAATCATAATCTATTTGATCAATCATTTACAGATAGTGTTAGTGATATGCCCTAGGCCAATTATGTAATCGCCATATTTTGACTTTGTGATATTTCCATTTTATTAATTAAGAGGCATTTTTATTATTACTGGCTAATTCTAGTATTATCCTTGATTAGTTAATTCTACTAAAATCATCAAGTACGTGACTTAATAGTAAAACTCTTAAGTGATACTTGAATTCTAATCTAAATATCCTTAGCCGATTATTGTTGTGGGAACAACAATGAATAAAGACTAGTATGAGGTTGACTAATGATTAAGTTTTACTGATCATGTATATAGGATATTAAGCCAAACTCATAGGTACATATTTGGAGAAATGATGTATTGGATCGACCCATTATAAGAATACCAAATGAATTATTGTCATAGGTGATTCTTATCATAGTAGTATTATTTGAGTCCTCTGACCTGAGATCACTATGGTTTCCTACATGATAAGTTCTATATTTTAACACATCCTTACGCCATATTTAACCAGATGGTAAAACAGGTTGTGATTGGATATAGAATGAGTTGTGTGAGGGATGTGAGTCGTTAAGATGGAATTTGTCCCTCAGTTATTTTGAGAAGATATCTGTTGCGCCCCTTGATGAGTTAGATTGAAGAGAAATGCATAGCCATGTTAGAATGATAAAGAGTTATCAGTATCAGTCTATTTGGGATTGAGAAATAATACAATTGAACATTATAAGAATGACATAATTCATGCCTTATGTTCAATTAGGGTATCATGTGACAAAAGGGCTATAGTACAAGCTGTGTATTAGGTTATGTCAGATTATCGACCTTCACATAACTTGGTATTGATCATCTTATGGCCTAATGGAAACATAAGCAACATGAAAGGTAAGATAGAAAGAATGGTGTGAAGATGTCATTAATCCTTAATAAAATCTTCAAGTGGGAGATTGTTAACCAACTTACTGTTATAGAAAAAAAAAAGAATTGGACCATGTGTCATGCTTGAGGACCAAGCATTTTACTTGGCCCTTGCTTGGTCCTCAAGTACATATGCCAATAAATAGGCACAAGTGAGTGAACGTGGTGTGTGCACAAGCAATGTGTGTGAAGTGTGAGCCAGTGAGTGAGAGTTATAGGTGATGGGCATTGTGAGATAGTGAGTTTGTGAGTTGAGTGTATTAAGAGTAATCTCTTTGTGAGGGAAAATATTGAGTATGTTTTTTCTCCTATTTTAGGAGAGAGTATTATTATTCTCTCCTTTGGGTATAGAGAGAAAGATTGTAACTCTTATAATTTTTCATAGTGAAATTCTTCTAGCCTTGTTTGTGATTTTTTTTGATTTATTTCAAGTTTTCTACATTAAAATCCGTGCGTTCCATATTTTCTTCAATTTTATAATTTCAATTATTTTAGCTGCAATTTGCTCTATTCCTATTTACAATTCCATCCTCAATTTATTATAATAAATAGCTCCACCTGTTGAATGTTCTAGCCAAAACAATTTATCAATCACTGCAATACTTCATCAAACTTTACATCCATTTTCTTTAAGCTTTACTGATCTCTCAAATGGGTAGTCTTTCTGGAAATACATTCTCCCCCATAGACATAAACACCTTCTCTGATGAGTCAAAGATGGTTATTGATTTCATTGTTGACTACTATCAGAATGTAGAAAAATACCCAGTTCTAAGTCAGGTTCAATGAAGCGGGTCAAATTGTATTACCCTAGTCTCTAGGACTTAGTATAGAGGAGTAGGGTGTCGAACACTGGGATTTCGGCAATTTTGTATTAAATAGGATAAATACTTAGATGGATAGGCAAACCAAATTGAAATAGGAAT
>CATIWM010009949.1:0-25381 GCA_949671775.1 Mallotus repandus | reverse complement strand
GTTGAGTTAAAAAATATTGAAAAAAATAAATGAAGATACTATAAAGAAAAAAATATTGAAAAAAAAAAGAACAAATAAAATGTTGAGAAAAAAAGTATAAATCAAAAAGGAAAAATATTGAAAAAAAGTTGAAAAAACAGTAAAAGGGAAAAAAGGTTGGAAAAAATCAATAAAAAGAAAAAAATGCTAAAAAAAGATAACCCTAAAAATAAAGGTGATAAAAGGAGTGATCTATATTTGAAAGAAGAAAATTAGAAAATTTTGTTTTGATTTTTGGTATATATATATAAAAAAATAAAAAAAATGAAAGAACTGGGCCGAAGTTAGCCCAAATGAATTTCAATTGAAATAAAGTGGTCGAATGGCCACGATTTTGCCCCCGATCGTCCCGTAAGTTATTAGCAAATTATATCATGGACCCCTATCCATATGGCAATATGGACCAGAGGTCATTCACACGTGAGAACACACTTTTTTTTCCCGCTTTCCCTCCTTTAATATAAAATTGTGCCTTATCTGAAGCATACGGTGTACTGCTGAATACAGTTATTAGCTTGATTATTTCCTTATGTATATGTTGTAGGGATTTTGGATGGGAATCATTTGCGGGAGTTCCCTACAAACAGTTTTGCTTTTAAGCATCACTATCCACACAAACTGGGGGACGCCGGTGAAAATACAAATACAAACCCTTTACTTGTATGCTATCAATATATATAATCAATTTTCTCTTAAATTTTTTTTGCTCATTTCTTTTTCTCAGGCAAAGAAGGCCAGAGATAGAGTTTATGCTTCGAGCATCCCCAAAGTTATTGGTGTTACAATTACTTGACAATTCTTATTAAATCCGTAAATAGTAGTAGCAGATAAAGTTTAATTCATACTTGAATTACATATATAAAATATAGGAATAAAGTTCTATTTGGCCCTCAAAATTTTTACGAAAGTTCAATTTGGCCCAAAATGACTTTTTTCAACAATTTAATTCAAAACTTGCACTTAATGTATCATTTAAATCCATTTTTAGACAGATAATGGAGCGTGCAACCCACATGGTGATTAAGGTGCATGAAATCATCAACATTAAATTAGCAGCTTAATTAAAATAAAAAATGAATCATAAAATCCCTCACCACACTCAAAATCCCTCTCACGACTCTTCCGGTAACCGTCGACCGTTGTTTTAATGATTCACTCACCTGGTCGCGCTTCTTATTATTCTTCTTGAATCGGGTTGTCATCTTCGCCCACTGAGGTTTGAAATGGGTTGGCTCTGAGTTTTTGGGTAGTTCTTTATGAAGAAGATGGAGAGCCAGCTGCTAACAGGAATAGTAATGATAGCTCCGATGATGAATTTGATGTGTTTGGCAGTGGTCGTTTTAGTGAATCAAATAGCAATGGACGATCATTTGGAGATGCTTCTAATATTCTCAAGGTAAATTCAAAAAATAAAAAAGAAAAATTGTGCTTTTTAAGCTCTTTCAAATTTAAAACTACATGAGCTAAAGAGATTAATTGATGTGTATGTATGTATGTTTAAAACATAGCTTGATTGGTTAACACAAACGAAGATTATAGTAGCAGCACAGGTAAAGCAATTGCGGGTGGTGTCATAATAAATTGCTGTGGAAAGTGGGTTGCAGGTTTCTCTGTTCATATTGGATTGTGAGCTGAATTGTAGGGAACCTGGGAAGGGGCTTAGCTTGGCATGGGATCTTGGGTATAGAAGTGTGGAGTTGGAGTCAGATAGTAGTTGTGCCTTGAGATTTGTCCAGCAGCAAGCACATCAGTGCCACAGACATACAAGCAAATTTTGCTGCTGATTTTATGGCTGAACACACTATAACCATAGCTCCGGGTAGTCACCGGTTTCAGCAGCCCCCCTGCTGGTTTAAACAAATGGTTATTCCATGATGAAGTGGGTGTTGGTTATAGTCTTTTAGTGCAGTTATAGTCTGTTTTGGGTTGTTTCCCCATTTTCAAAAAAACAGAGCAAACAGAGCTTGATTCCCTCCGCGATTGTTGCCAAGAGAAACTTGTTAGCTGATACTAGGATGATTGTCGAGAAGAACAAAAATTGTAAGTGAAACAATTGAGGACTAGAAATGGAGATAAAGATGGTTGGGAGTATCTTCACTGATTGGGTTTGATTTATGGATTCTCTGTTATCTAATTAGAAAGTTCCATGGCCACCTAGAATTTTAGTTAACAAATTTTATGGATATGAGTCAGGTTGCATTCCATGTGCTCTTGCTAGGGTTCTCTCCATGTGCTCTCATTCTCTCCAAGCTACTGCCATTCTTAGATCTAACCATTACCGTGATAGTAAGAATGGTTGCAAGGATGTAGTGTTGTGGTGAAGATGTGAAAGGCCTAGAAAAGAGGAGACGTTGCAGGGAGATTATTGAAGAATTTTCTGCATATTCTGACTTGAAATATTTTAGAGATTTATTTCCTATTTTACAGAAGATTGATTAAGGTCGGTCAAAGGATTGATTCGTTCTTGGAAGGTTGTTGACATAAACCAGTGTATTTGAGGTTCTTAATTGCACTGGTTTGGTCTTGTAGGTAAATTTTGTAGTTTGAGGGCAAAAGCTATTATCCTTTGGCTAAAGCCATCACAGAGTACACCTAGAAATGCCTAGATCATATGGAGAGCTCCCTTTGGCCTGAACCACATGATTTTGTCTACTTTGCTAGCCGTGGAGTGAAGGTTATTGTCCAGAATAAGAAAATGCTAGTGGGAAGCAAGTGCTTGGTGGTTGAAGAGAGTGTTGTTATATGTTAATTTCTATTTTTTAACCATTTTTAATTTCTTATTAGTGTTTAATCCGAACATGCGATGCAACCTCTGTTATTTGTCAAAAAATGGGTTTAAAAGGCACATTAAGCGCAAGTTTTGGGTTAAATTGTCGAAAAAAAGTCATTTTGAGCTAAATTGAACTTTCGCGAAAAATTTGAGGGCCAAATCGGACCTTATTTCTAAAATATGTGCTCTATTAAAATAAAAAATAATTGTCAACTAGATGAGAACAATGGAAGTTTCAAGTTCCAATCCTCACAAATATTATTGTAGCATTACGTGAGTGGAGATTCGTTATTTTTTTAAAAGTTATAACTTTTGATTCATTAGTTTATACATATATATTCATCAGTTATAACGTAGAAGTTCATTTATTATTAATTGGAGATTCATCATAATTTTAATATTTTATTTATCAAATTCATTTATTTAGTTATTCTATCTAATGAAACTATATTTTTTATCTTATGAACCTACATTATGTAAGTAATAAATTTACAATATTTAATTAAAATAAAAATACAAGTAAAACTCTATTTATTATAATTAAAAAAAAAATTAAATAAATTTTTAATGACTAAAAATTTTATTTTGACTAAAATCATGATTAAAAAATTAAATTCAATCACTGTAATTAATAAAATAAAAAGAAAAATAAATTTTTGATAAATAAAAAAATAATTTTTTCACTTCTATTAAAAGTAAAAGGAAAATATTAATGAACATGCAAGTGAAAAGTCAATGAACATGCATGAATACGCATGTGAAAATTAATGAACTTGCAAGTTCAAAAAGGCCAACGAATATGCAGGTGAAGACTAATAAACTTATAGTTAAAGGTTAATAAACTTGCAGTTAAAAGTCAATGAACATGCATTTTTTAAGTAATGACCCTACATGTTTTATCTTATGAACTTATATTATTTAACTAAAAAATACAAGTAAAATTCTATTTATTATAATTAAAAAATTATATTAAATAATTTTCATTTCATTGTGTGTGTCTATATATATATTATAGACACTCAGATTGATCGGCCCACAATGAAAACCCGGTGATGAGATGATATGAATTTTAAATGCAAGAGAGGCCTGAAACCTTTTTTATAATGGACCTAAAAGCCCAAATTCCCATCCACATGCAACCCAAGCCTGAGCCTAAAAGACCAAGCCCAGAAGCCCAAGCCCACTTTGGCCCAAATATACGAGTACCTCTCAAGGCCAAAGAGGCGATCACCTCTTCTATGGCAACCACCTCGAAGAGGCGATTGCCTCTTTGCGGCTAACTTGTGCAGATAAGAAAAAATGTCTGCACATAAATAGAGGAGATAAGAGGAGAGGCAAGGTGTCTTGTGAGGTGGGAGGTCTTCCTAAAAAGAAGAGAAGACTTTTGAGGAAAGGAGATCTTCCTAAAAAAAAAGGATGACTTTTGAAGAAGTGGGGGGATCCACCTAAAAAAATGACTTTTGGAGGAGGAGGGGTCTTTAAGGGGAGGATTTTTTTCAGCAAAAAAAATAAAAATAAAGGAGGATTTTGAGAGAAAAAAGAAGAAGAAAAAGAACAAAGAGGATTTTTGGCTTGAAGATTCATTTTAAGGAAGGAAGAAGGGATTCTTGCATTCAAGTGAGGATTGGAATCAAAACTTGTTTCTGAGGGCTGAGTTAGGAGCATCAAACCCATCCTATGAAGTAAGAACATCCATTTTTAACTATTGTTTTCTTGATTTGCATAAACTCTTGCTTTTATTTTCTTGTTTGTTTCTTAGGATTGTTGTTTATTCTATTTGTATTTTGGGTATGATTTTTTAAATTCCTAAATATAATTGTACGTCTTTAAATGTTTACACTTGATCTTGCTTGATTTAAGATTTAAGGAACAATTAAGTGCATTTCTGTGTTTGACAATCAGGCGACCCCTCTTTGAAGAGGCGTATGTCTCTTCGAAGAGGTGATGCACCTCTGAAAAAAGGTGCATGTCTCTTCAAAGAGGCGTATGTCTCTTCAAAGAGACGCACGCCTCTTCGAAAAGTCGCACGCCTCTTCGAAGAGACGTCACCATATCTTCTTAATCCAGTATTCACTTAGTATATTTATACAAATAATTAGATATTTATTCTGTCTTTTTAGTTTATGTTTATTATGTATGAATGCATTTTGTCATTATGAAATTTGTCTGCTTTTTGTTTCTCTTTATTTTAAATATGCATGTTTTAGCATTTTAATGCGGTTATTTAACTGTTAGATCTATATTTGCACTAATTTCAACCTTTTATGTTTATTCTGCATAATTTGTGTTCTTTTATACATCTTTATATTTCAACCTTCTCATGCAATTGCTGTGAAGCCTTGTTTAAATCAAGTGTTTATTTAATTTTAGCTATATTATGTCATATTTTATTTTCTATAAAATTGACGTGATGTCTTTCTTTTGTAGGTTTTTTATATATTTATGGGAGAATAATATTTTGTTGCAGGAACTGTAGGATGATTTTAATCATCAAAATTTTATCCCCTAATTAGTTCTTGAAATTATTTATTTATCTTTATTGTTGTTTTGGTTTGTTTAAGGATGTAATTTATTTCCTCCTCCCTCCTTTCTTTGTATGTTTTTTTTTTTGAAAATTGTTGTTTATGATGAATTCTGGTTTATAAATATGAAATTGGATTAATGTGCAAATGTGGACTTAAGTGTAAAATTTGAAACGATTGCAATTTGCACAATAATGAGGAAATAATTTAATAATTAAAGGTAATAAAATACAAAACACACACGGAGGCCAATCGCAAAATTGGGTGGGCATTCCAAAAGCCTATACCCAGTTTTCGAACCCATTCTCTGAGGACAACTACTGGAAACCTCCCTGGAATCCAGTTACTGTACAATGTGTCCCGGGTTTCATCTAGGTGGTGACTCCATCTCCAATTTGGGCTTCAAGCCTATTTTGTATTTCCTAAGTAGGCCTCGGGCCCACATATTGCCATGGTCGCCAAATACTTAGGCACACGCTGGACCCTACTGCTTACAGTATATATATATATATATATATATATATATATATATACATACATACATACATACATACATACTTGTACAATATCACTATCCCAACAAACATGTCAAAGGCCAAGTAAGCGCCAATGTAAAACGAGACTACCATAACCATTGGAGTAGGGATAAATTGTGAGATCCTCTTACGAGTCACATCTTTCAAAAGATTAATAACCAAAGTAGCTACAAAAAATCCGCAACAAAAAGCCAAGCAATGTTTGGGCAACTCGGAGAAACTTTCAACAACTAGTATATGGCCATTTTCCTAAATATTACAACACATGGAGCTTTATATGCATCATCACTGCTCCTGTTGATGAAGATGCAATTTGATGCAAAGTTGTTGGTTTGATAAAGGCTGATAATATTGATGATGCTCTCTCTATAATACAGTCGAATTAGAGACTTAATATTAATTTCAGTTTCTTCAAGGTTAGCTAAAAATTGAAAACATTAAAAAAAATAAAAGGCGTGTTTTATCCACGTTCATACATGTGATGGACCCCTGGTCCGTATTGCAACATGGACAAGAGTCTATGGTCTAACAATTGTAATTTATTTATTTATCCTTATTTTTAATTAATTGTTATTTGATTTTATTTAATAAATATGTATTTTATTAAATAAATAAAAATTGTTTGTTGTTTTATTTTTATCTTGTACTAAACTTAGAGGTACAAGACGTTTGTTTTATAAATACTAAAAATTCTTTACATAAAAGAGGAGCTCCTAGCTTTTAATTTTTTTCGCTTGCTTTTTTGATTTTAGCCATGAGTTAAAAACACCATTCTCTCTTTTATTTTCACATATTATTTTAGTTTTTTTACCGTAAATCATATTAAAAACTAAAACTCATAGACAAAACAAAAATCATAGACTCTTCTATCAAGGGTGATCATCTCTTTGAAGGAAATTAACACTACACCCGATTTTCATTTTTATCTCCTTTTGCTTTTATTTTGATTTTCTTTGTTTATTTTATTTGATTTTTATTTATTATTTTTCAATCATTCACTCATTTTTTTTTTTTTTAATTTTCATGATGGATGGGGTGACATGAATCTACTGTGGAGAAATGAAATTGGGAGAATCCATGATTAAAAGCCATAAAATCAAGACTAGTTCTTAGTTTATGTAATTTTTTTTATTTTTATTATTTTTGTGTTATTTTAGTTTTTGTATTTTTATCATTATTTTTTTGGTTGTATTAATTTTAATTTTTTAATTTTTGGTAGATTTTGTAATAGTCTCGGTAGTGGGAATAGTGAAATTGCATATTTTATTTTCTGTTTGATGAATTGGTTAGTAATTAGGACTTCACTTGGTAAATTCAATTAAAATTAATGTGGCTTAGATTTTTAATTAGTGTTTCCTCTAAAATTAATTGGAATTAAGATGACTAGGCTTTTATTTATTTGTTATTATTATTTATTTTGGGCTTTTATTTATTTTTTTATTATTTTAAGCCCATTTTTGTTATTTGATTAATTTTAGGTTCGTAATTAATTAATATTCCCTTATTTGTTACATTAGATTTAGCTAATTAATTTAATTAGGAGTTTAGGCCCATTTAATTAATAAGCCCATTAGTAATTAGGTTTAGGTTTAACTAATTAAAATGGATTGTAGGCCATAATTAATTAGATTTTTGGTGAGAAATAATTTAGGCTCACTTAGCTAATTTAGACATAGACTCATTTAGTTTAATTAAAATTAATTAGACATAACCCATTAACTTAAGCCATTTTCCATAATTTATAGATTTAGACTCATTTTAGAATTAAAATATGTAGAATTTATGCCCACTAATTAAATCCATTTCATAATTAGTAGATCTAGGCACATTTTAATAAATAAATAAATATACTTAGACTCATTTAATTTAAAATTAAATAGGAATTATACCTTTAGCTTTTAGGCTCATTTATAAATTAAAACATATAGATTTAGCCTATCTAATTATAATCAATGTAGATTCAACTAACTCAGAGATTATTTGCTTAGAATGAATGCATTATTTATATGTTTTTATGAGATTAGTTGCTTTGGAATTGACTGTAAATAAGGGTATAATATGAATTTCATGTAAATAGAGAATAAGATAGTAATTAATAAAGTAATTCTAAGAGAGCATGAGACTAAAAAGAACTTAGTATTCCGTACACAGAATCCTCTTGGTGTGGTGCTAACTCTCTTTTAGATAATCGAGTTACCACCACTAAACGATTTGTCCCAATTATTACCCCAGGTGGCAACTACTTATCTCCATGCCCTATCTATGTGATAGCAGTTAGTGTGTTTCTTAGAGTCTTGAACTCAAACAGTATCGTGATTACCAAAAACTTAAGCGCACACTAAACTTTGTTTTCTACAACAGTCATCTTAAGGACCTTTCATTCTTAATCATAAAAGGGATAAATGATAAAGGATTATAGAAAGATCAACCAAATTGGCAAAAGGAATCTCTAACGAAGTTAACCAGCTCTTTCAATTTTTGAAGCTAATATTACTCTCAAAATCTTTTATTTTTACCTAAGCCCCCTTTTTTGAGTTTTCGACTTAGTAGGAACCCCTTATTTTTGTCTAAATTGCCCTTTCGAGTTTTCAACTTAGCGAGGATTTCTTTTATTACTTTGCATGGATTCTAAATAAAAAATCAATGATCAACACACAAATGCATCAAAGGCAAGGACAATAAATGTGCAAGCAAGGACTTAAAATAAGAAAACTACAACTAAATAAAGCTCAAATCAAAGAAAAAATTCATTAAACAAACACTACACAATCAAACAATTAAAACAACAGTCAAAATTAGTACCATCATCCAAATGCAAGAATCATAGTCAATTTGAAAAGTTAAAGAAAGATAAGTAGAAACAAAAGTCAAAAACTAAAAGAAATTGGTTTAAAAATGAGAAAACAAAAAGAAAATACATCAATCCTATCATCCTAGCACCTTTACGAAGTATATAGAAGTTTTAAGAACAACCACACACCCTTAGAAACCCCTAGGACAATTATAGGAATCATAAAGGATGAGGAAAGAGAGTTGGCTAGTATTGGAGCCTGTATGGCTGGTTTTGGGCCTTTAATGGCCAATCTGAATTGCCTTAGCAACCAATAATGAGTGATGGATGGCTGGTCCAAATATTCATCAGCCATTCATCACTGAACAACTCAAATTTTTAAGTTTTTTCATAAAAAATGCAAAATTGAAACCTAAAAAATCCCAAAATTGAGATGAGATTCAAAAAGAATGAATCTTGAAAGTGTTTAGCCCAGATTTTGAGTAAGAAACTCACGAAAAATAAGTCTTAATTAAAGATAATTGATTGAGAGGGTTGAAGGTTTAAGTGGATTTTTTGTTGAGTTTTTGTCTTGATTTAGGTTTGATTGAAGAAAAGAAAGCTTACTAGAGATTGGTTAAGATTTTTGTGGTGTATGAATGATTTTTTGGTTGAAAATTTGAGAAAGAAAAGATAGAAACTTAGGACTCTAAAAAAGCTTTTTTTTTTTGCCTTACTTTATGTTGTTTTTCTAATTTTTATTTGTTTTTTGGGTAGAGATTTTTCAGATGTATTTTTTTGTATTTTTAAAGAATTTTTTTTGGTATTGCTAGAGTTCCCAAAATGCTTTCTTAAAGCTTCTATTTTATAAGCAAACAATGTTAGTGGCAAATGTTGTAATTTAGCAAAGTTTAAAGATAAAAAGGGAAATGAAATATCCTCTTCCATTATTAACTTGACACTTGTCTTAGCATATCCTTCGGAAAGTTCTGTTGATCAAAATTTGACTTTCGTTTGTAGGGCTTCCTCCTTGATGTTAAATCTAAGCTTTGGGAGTTAAAACCAGTCTGAAAAATGCAAAAAACATATTGTAAGCAATTCTTACTTAAGAATGAACTTAATAACCTGGAAGACATTACTCAGATGAACTTCTCTATTTACATTTTTCTCAAACCTTTTTCTCAACACCAAAAGGGTACAATTTAGCTTTGTTTAGGGTTTAGTTTAGTCCTAGTAAGGCATACTCAGTAATTGGGAAGGGTTTTAGCGGTTCAATTGAATATGAAAAGGCTTGAAAAGTGCTTATCTTCATTAAATTGACAATATGATGAAGCATTTTCATATTTTCATTATCAGCCTTAAAGGTTTTGAAAAATGATCCCAACATGTGGTAACTGGGACCCTAGTCAATTGATATATTAGCAAAAAAAGGTATAAATACCCACTAATATTTTATCCTAAGTGCAAATATATCATTAATGTTTGAGAAATGAAATATATGAAAAATTGGAGGATATTATGTATTGAAAATAAAAAAAATAGTCTAGTTATGCATGTTTTATTATTTTTTTTATTTTTAAGTCTAATTATATTATATATTTGTCATGTGAGAAATTTATTTTTTATTAAAAATAATATAAATTAATAAAATTCTCTTGTTAGAATTAATATAAAAATTAAAGTGGATAAATTTCGGGATAAGTACAAAAGTGTACTTTGTGTTTTTGAACTTTTTTACTTATGGCCCTGTGATTTTTTTCGTGACACTTCAGTACCGTGTGATATTTGTCGTTATCAAATTTAAGCCAAATTCACTAACACCATTAACTATGATGATATAGATGTTAATGTACTGACATGGGTGGTGACGTGGATGTTGACGTGCTGACGTGGATGCCCACGTGGATGTTGACATGCTAATGTGGACGACAATGTTAGCATCAACATCATCACAATTAACTAGTGTTAGTGAATTTGGTTTAGATTTGCCAACAGAAAATACCGCAGGGTATTAAAATGTCACAAAACAAAACTATAGGACCATAAGTAAAAAAATGCTAAATCACATGTTACTTATTTGTACTTACCCTGAAATTTATATCATTAAACTATAAAAAATTTATTATATTTAATGTTTGCACTTAGGTAAAAAACATTGATGGTGTAAAACATTAGAGAGGTATTTACACCTTTTTCCAAATTGAAACCATATAATTGAATTTTTAATTAAGAGTAATTTTATAGTACAAATATGTATATTTATATAAATAGAATCAAAATCATTAAATTAATACTTATTTAATTATAACCGTTGTTACATTTTATAAGTATTAATACACAAAAATAATTAATGATTATAGTTAAATAAAAATTAATCCAATAATTCTATTTTTATTTTCATAAATACAAATGGTTGTAAAACATAAAAAGTTAGAAAATTTTAATTTTTTCAATGCATTTTGTCAACTGACGTATTAAATCAAATTTTGTGTTAATTTGGACATAAAAATTGATTTGTGCTATTTTGAATTTTCTGTTAAAATTTTAGTGGCTAAATTGACTTTTGAACTGCGGGCTATCATCCGAATATCTGCACTACTAAAAGGGTATAGCAAGCAGCATTTTTTCCCGATGCCCAAGGCTGAATGCAGTGGCTGACTAATAATATAAGGGAAATGGCAGCTGCTCCATTATTATCAACAACAGTTCCATCTCCATTTTTTGAGATTAAATTGATTGCTTTGTCATCATTAGGTAGGAATGAACGCAGCAACATTTGTGGGATTGGGAGGCAATCATTATCTTGCTTGCCTCTTCGAAGACAACCACATCAAGTGCTGGCTTGTGTCTCTTCTTCTTCTTCTTCTTCTTCTTCCTCTCCCAGAATCCCCAAGACCAGGCTCTATGTAAGCGGTTAGTTTTTACCTCCCTGCTCTTTAATTATTAACTATAATTGTTTTTCTCATTGAATTGGATGTGTGCATGATTTTCTTATCTTAGAACTCATGTCAGACACTTATGTTACTCGACTTTTGAGGCAATTCAGATAACTTTAGAGACTAGATTTCATTTCTGTTTCTTGTCATAGAGTAATTTGTTATCAGTTTCTTGAACAACGGTGGACAAATGCAAATTGAGTTTTGAAACTAAAAATTTGATGGGAGTTTGCTAGAATCACATTCGAGCCAAGTTTGGTTAAGACTTTTTATTCTTTAGAGAAAATGTTTTAATTCCCTATGCAGCATTACAAAGTGGTCACAATCATTCAATTTCTGAGCTTTTAAATAGAACTTGTTGAATAATACGTGTAGCAAGGTGTACGAGGAACTTATGTTCAAATAAAAGTCTCCTGGGCTGGTAAAGATACTTATGAGAATTTCTCCAAGGCTGCTAAAGATGCATTTCAAATAAGAAGTCAATCCACATAAAAAATCTGTTAATCTAGGGAAAACATTAGCGGCAACTTGTGTTCATACAGTGTTTGTTATGCCATGTAATTTAACTAGAAGATTGACTATAGTTCTCAATGAATTTCTCACCTTCACTTCTTACTATATCGGAAAATTGGTCAAATAAAGCACCGGGCTGCCAATAGGGTGATCTCCTGATGAGTTTGAAATTCAATTACTTGCGCCCTATTTCAAACTTTTCACTCTACTATGATCCATTTTTGTCTACTAGCTGTTGGTTCCTATCCTTATTAGTTAAGCGTTTTTCACTATAAACACTAGTGTAAGTATGTGGTTGCTAGATTTTCTAGAATTAAGCAAAAACAAGGGTTCAGGTTTCTTATTTTGGCTTTGAGAATATTATTCTTCTATACTCTGTTATTTTATCTTTTGTTTTACTACTTAGTAGCTTACCTTCCTATGTAGGAGTCATGATCTGACGGCTATGAGTGTCTAAAATCAAGGTATATATGGACTATGCTTTCCGTCATCATGATAGAATGAATGGAGGGATCAAATTTACAGAAATTTAGAGGCCTATAGTTTTCTTTAGAATCTCGTGGTGTAGCCTTGACCACGGGCCTATGTTCTGTCCTTTTTCTTTGATCATTCTAGTAGCTTACAAACATTTCCAATTTGGGTTTAGCTTCATCACATCTTAGGACTAAAATATTCTTCTCGATCTTGCATCTTAAAATCCTTATAATCAACATAGGCTACAAATGTGGATATCTATTAAAACTATGTTTGTCTGTAAAAGTATGATCCTTTTAACTTTTGAATATACTTCTTTACCTTAAATTCTTTTCTTCTTCTATATCTTTGGAATATGGAAGAGCTGTGTTGAAGATCACATCTGGCTACTATTAAAGAACTTAGCAGAACATGCATGAGTTTTGCCAGTGTTAGCTGCAATTTAGGGAAACATTTATTTGTGTGAAAGAATTTAGCTGGACATGCATGAATTTTTCCTGTTTTAGTTGCTATTTTGGAAAACATTTATGCTATGTTGGAACTCACAAAAATATGTATGAATTTTTCTTCCTTTTGTTTTTTTCTTCTTGTTGCAATTTAGGAAAACATCTATCTGTAACTGAGTTCATATGTTGAGGTGATTTCAGCCATGATGACTGAATTTATTAATATTTTTTTTATGGATATTAAATTTCAATATGTATGAGCAGAATTTCTAAATTCTGATTTTATCTCAATAGAGTTGGTGATGTTCATAAAGCAAGTAGCCATATAATTTTTTCTGTTCATTATTTGTGGAAGTACTACAGTTTACTTTTTAGACTATATTAGAGAATGTTTACTCAGTTATCATCTTGAAATTTTAACCAAATTCTAGCAATAGTGACTTTTTGAGACAAATATTGAAATTGAGTAATTTTACTGATACAACTTGAAATTTACTGATTATACTAGATTTTTCCTTAAGTTTATCGACCACTAGTGAAATTAATCACACATATGAACAAGTATGTCCTTTTGCTACTCTGTGTTGCCACTTATATATCCATCACTCTTTTCTTATGCTATTCTTCTTTTTGGCCGTTTTCTTGGATGACATGGAGAAAGCAATTTTTGAGTGCTGTTATTCATAGGTAAAGATACACATATATTCAGATTGAGAAGACTGTATTAGGAACGTGTGCTAATTAAAAATTCATGTAATTAAGCGTACGTGCTAGTAAAGAGTCCCTATAATTAGGCTTGCATACAATCATACAGCTTGTAGGATTTATTTACATTTTGTGACACTCCTCCTCAAGCTGTAGCATAGATATTAATAATGCTCATCTTATTACAAATATAATTGACCCATTTAGAGCTTTGGTGAAGATATCTCCTCTCTAGTCTTTACATCTTTGTTGCACTTTCTCACGAATGAAATGACAATCAATCTCAATATTCTTTGTTTGTTCATGACACATGGGATTAGATGCAATATGAAGGGCAACTTGATTATCACACCATAATTTTGTTGGTATTGATACCTTAAAACCAACTTCAGTTGAACCCATATTATTTCGTGCACTGACTACGCTATAGCTTTGTATTAAGTTTCACACTCGAGTGGGACACGGCATTTTGCTTCTTGCTCTTCCGTCCGACAAAATTGAAGGGATTGATCACAACAATCTGGACATGGCAGAATCGTGTGGTGAGCATGTGTTTGGACTAGGTGAATTTAAAAAATTCAACCTATTGTAACCCTTGTGAATCCAAGAATCCCAACCCCAAAACCAAAATCACAAAACTTCACACAACCAAAGATCACAGCACAATAAGAAAAGCATTACATATATGTAGAGTTCTAATACTTTGTCAACTAGGACTTGTATTTCCTAGTCAACTAGTAAAGGAAATAAACTAGAAAATAAACTAACAAGGAAAATATTATACTACTCCTATAATTTGGATATTTATACTACTACCGTGTTAGGTTAATTCAATAATTATAAAGTTAGAACTCAAATACCTAAAAATTAAGGGCCTGTTTAGTTTTGCAAAACACTTTTTATCTTCCTTTTCCAGTTTTTTTCCTTTTCTTTATTTTCCAGTTTTTCATTTTCCAAAATTGAAAACGGGAAATAGAAAATGGTTTTAAGCTTTTTAATATCTCTACCCAAATAATTAAATATTTTTTATAGAATCTAAAATCACTACACAACTTGATCTATGAAAAACATAATTAGGATATTAATTTTTAATCTAAATTAAAATTGACCATCAAATATACTTTCGAATATATCATGATTTTGTGAAAAACAATTAACAATCTAATAATAAAATTTGAGTTTAATTGTACAACTTTAATTCTTCTTGATAGCAAATAATGCAATTAAATTAATAAAATTCACAATTTAACAAAAAAAAAGAAAAACGGAAATGAGACGGACAAAAAAGGAAAGAAAAAACTCAAAGCAAATTTGGAAAACGCTCTAACTTTATTTTAAAACATCTTTTTATTAGTTCTTCAATACCTTTTATAATTTGGAAAATTTAGAAAATTATTTTCTAGTTTTCTAAATTAGAAAAATTTTACAACTAAACAATAAATTTTATAATCTAGTTTTCTTGAAAAAATTTTCCGGAAAACAATCCTCATTTTCCAAAACTAAATAGAGGATTCCTAACATCCCTACCTCTTCAAAACAACCTTGTCCTCAAGGCTGGGCATTAGTGAATCTTGGGAACTTCTCTTTCAATGACTTGGCAAATAAGTCCACTGAACAAGTATGCCAATGATAGAATATTGATGGGCAAGTAACAACACGTTGATCAAGTATAAGTTTAGGTGGGATTTGGATTTCACCAGTGGAAGAAATATATGGAAAATGGTGTTGCATCACATCGTATTTCACCCAATTTCTTCATAAGACAGGAAGCATGAAACAGTAGATGTATTTTAGATCCAAACGACAAGCAACTAAGCTATTACGTTCCAACAGCTTGTAGGGTTAAAAAAATAGAGGAGATAACTTCATAGAGGATCAGACCTTAATAAAACTTTGCGTATAAGACTGAAGATGAACCTAGTCACTCACTGCAAATTCTCATTCACTACAATGCTTATCATCTTGCTGCTTCATACAGGTTCGTGCAGCTGCAAGATTATTTCTTAGAAGTTGTATTAGTAGACTCCTATTAAATAATTTCTTGTCCACTTGGTCAATCTTCAAAAATCCCAACATATTTAGTAATGATGAAAGGAGGTCAACCGTAAGCTGCTTCAAAGAACTCATCTTAGTAAAAGAATGATAAGTTGTATTGTGCCACGATTCTTATCCTTATCCAACAATATCAATTATTTGAATGAAATTAAAATCTGGATTATTAAAAGATATCTTGCTTTATTAACCTGATAATTCGAATTAAAATTATTTATACGTTATAAGGTATTAATATCTTTTTGCATAAACAGTTAACTAAAGTGATTGCCTGTAGGGTTAAAAGGAGCTGTTGGGACTTGGAAGGGCCATGTACTTTTTTGGTCCCGTTGTAGTTTTGCTTACTGTAGAATTGGTTGTGACATTGTTTAGTGCCCAACATATATAAATAATGTCACAATTTATGAAAATTTAATGCAGGACTATCATTTCGAACCACTGAGGACAGTTTGCGAAATGCCTTCCAGAATTTTGGTCAACTTGTAGAAGGTGAGAAATTTCAACAAAACAGGCTTGAGATCTTTGACCTTAGCTATTTTTGGATGTTTAGTTTTTCCCTTGTGTTTATTATACATTTTGTGTTTCTTAACCCTCAGTTTTTTACCTTTGCAGTCAATCTGGTGATGGATAAGATAGCAAACAGACCTAGAGGTTTTGCTTTCATTCGTTATGCAACTGAGGAGGAATCTCAAAAAGCTATTGAGGGAATGCATGGCAAGGTATCTTGTCACTATATTATGCAATTATATCCATGCTACCTTATCTTTTTTTTCTCTGTTTTGTCTTTCGAATTGCTGCACTGACAGCCATCTTGCGTCAGTACCATGCACGCTGAAAGTTTGATTTGATTAATTAAAAGACAATATGGTTCATTTATCGAGTCTTTCTTTTCTATGAGACATGCATAAGTCTTATTCAGCCTATGCTACACAAAGAAAAGTAATTCCCCATTATTATGTAAACCATCCATCACAAGTTTTGACCATTGCGACATTCCCATGGAGAAGAAAAAAACTATGAAGAGAATACTCAATCCAATACACTACGACGGAGAAGAAAAATTCTTAAGAGAATAATTTATTGAATATGTTTTTTGGTACATTATGAAATAAATAACTTTAGGTGCACCTGGGATTGTAGGATTCACTAACAGTTGGAAGCATGAATGTGCCAAACAAATTAGGGTAAATTGCTGACATCCTATGCGATTAGGCCTTCAAACCTGCATTTTGTGTTGTTTTGTAAATATCAAATTTGGTCCATTTACTATATTAACTGAAAATCATGAATTCCGAAGAACACAAGACTTTTATAATATAGCCATTCATGGAACTTAAGAGATTAATATGCAAGTCAAAATGGTGGGGACTAAAGTTTCATAAAAAAAAAAATTTAGTTTTATAATTTGGGGTTAAAATAAAGCGCTATTAACAAAACCTCAGAACTGAAAATTGTAATTTAACAGCCAGGGTCAAATTGTATTTGGGCTGAACATCAAGGGTTGTTCTTTTTTTTTTTTTAATATAAATTTAGCCAACAAATTACAGTGTTATGTCAACTCTACATGGAAATCATGTTCTCACTTGCAAGAACTCCTAATGACTGGAAGCCTGGAACTAACCATTCTTTATAGTCGTGGTCATTATGAATGTCTTTATTATGATATGTTGAATACCTCCTACCATTTTTCTTATCTAGTATTTGGTTTTTCCCCTATTTCCTGTTGCAATTATCCTAAATCTGAGTTTAGGCAGAGTGTTATTTTTGATCTCATATGTATCTAAAGATTTGCAGAACCTACTGGAGTGGTCATCTGTGCTTTAACTTGAAAACTCTGAACTTTGCATGAAATTCATCATGTTATTCAATTGAATTGTATTCTTGCAAAATTTGGCATAATTTCATTTCTGTCAAAATGCCCTGTTTTTACCAAGTTAAAAGTAGAAATCCTAAGCTTTCTGAACACAAAAATTTCTTGCTTTTTCAAAACACCCTAGTAGTGGCAGGAAAGCTGTCAAGCTTCAATATGTTATATTGTGCTGGGTCTCATTGTGGATCCCCTGTACAAATCCTTCAATTTATAGTTTTTGGTTGTGATTCCCTGGATCTCAACTGGAGTCATAGTTTTCATGTAAAATTCAAAACTGGAAAACAATTGAAATGCCTTGAAATTCTGAACCACTGTCAGCTGCTCCTTCTAGTTCTTGGATGGCAGGGTAATATTTGTGGAAGTTGCAAAATCTAGAGCGGAACTTCGCCAAGGTCTTCAGCACAATCAATTTTAAGCAGGTAGTTTAGTTCTCCACTGATTAAATGGGCGTGTTGCAAGTGGGATATTAGTAGTGCCGTCCTACTTGATTTTGAATTCATATTTGTACCTTTTTTTCTTTTTGGGTGGATTTTGAATTCATATTTGTACCTTTTTTTTCTTTTTGGGTGTATTTGTTATGTTTGTTATACCTGTATTATTAATGGGTAGTTGTGTTTTATTGATTCAATGGGTATGTTCAAGTAGAACATCATTAGTGGCGTTCTGATCTGATGCTGCTTCAATAATGGTATAGGCAAAAACAATAGTAAGCAGTCAAAAGGGGTGTTGGCATTTGCTATTTCCATGCTAGAAAATAGGTTCATAGTAGAGAAATCAGATGATAATAGAAGATTAATAAAAATTATGAACCTTAACCAGTCCTTCAAGAGATGGTTTCAGTCCGGTTCATTGGTCTCACAGTTTTGTTCAGTTATGGTTATGGTTCATGACAATTATAATATAGGCATAATACATACATGGCCCCATGTACTTGTTACTTTTTATCAGTTTAACACCTTAACTTATAGTTTTACTATTTTGACACTTGAACTTAGCTAAAATGTACTAGTTTGCACTAATATGATCATATGGTGCATCTATCACCCCTTATATTTATCACTTTTTGTCATTTTGACGCTGCTACTTGTAGTTTTTAATCAATTAAACCATTATAATGTGACACATGCTGATTAGCTATTCTGTGCCACGTGTGCTGACAGGGATTTTAAAATTACATTTTAGCCAAGTTCAGGTGTCAAAATGACAAAACTATAAATTGAAACGTCAAACTGATAAAAAGTGATAAGTACATGGGTCATGTATGTATTATGCCTATAATTTACCCGTACTTTGTAGTGGGGAAGATGTAAAATAAAATACTAAAAAAGTGCATGTATAAATTATTTAATTATTGTGTTTTTTTCTAAATGTTAAATGTAAAGAAACAGAAGATAAATTTCATGAAAGTATTTTGTATTAGATTTTATCTCATGAATACGTAAAGAGCAACTAAAAATTATAAACTATTTAAAGGAGAAACTTGTTCATTTGAAATAGTAAACACTAAAAAGGAAAGAAGTCAAAGGCATTCAAATTTGACAATTTCTAAATCATTTAAGTAGAGGGATCAAAATAAAATAAGAAAAGTAACACTGGTATCTCAACAAGTTTAAAAAAAAGTTGTTTTAAATTAAAATTGACTACATTAAACGATTTATATATAGAGCACAATGTTGGGGTAAATTTTATGAACAGTCACCAAATTTACACTTGATTATAAAATGGTACAATAATTTCAATTTGTATTTTTTCAATTATTTAATTTCAATTTAGCTTTCATAGTGAAGTCACTCACAAATTCACCTTTTTATTTTGCTCTCTTTTTTATGAATGGAAATTGATAAAAAATAAAATAATTTTTTTCTCCAATCAATGCATGTTCAAAGAGGGGATCATTATTTTTTTAATAAAATAAAACTTTCATTACTGTTAATCCAAGTACAATAGATCATAGATAATATTAGGAGCTAAAGACTTCCAAAGCACAAGACTGACAAAGAACTTGCCACCCTTGCAAGGCACTAGGCAACAGAGTTCCAAGGCATTGGGCAACAGAGTTCGCAGATCTTCTAATGAAAACAACTTTAACATCACATAGTTGTTTCAACAAGAACCTACAATCCTCGGCAATTAAACCAAAATGAGATAACTGGACATCAGTGTCATAAAGAGCACGAACCACTTCCAAAGCATCCATTTTAACCATTACTTTTGACAATTGTTTACGTTAATCCAACTAAGGGCTTCCCTCAAACCCATAGCCTTTGTGATTTGAACCTCCACCAAACCAGCACAAAATTGACTTTTTCCAGCAATAAAACCTCCTTAATCATCTCTCAGAATTGCTCTAAGCCCTAAGCTAGCTTTATCTTCAAAAATGGCTACTTCAATATTACATTTTATCCATACCCTCTCTGGAATAGACCAAACCGAAGAAAAATTCTCAGCCCTGTGATTTATTCCCGGAATTGGTGGTAGTCGAGCTTGTTGCCATTGCTGTAAATTCTATAACGCATGATTGACCACCTGAAACAGAGTTATCTTCATGCTATTCCACAAATAATCATTCCGCCGTTGCCATAAACCAACATAAAATTCTTGTTCTCCAATGTTAGCAAACACAGTCGAAAAGCCAACATAAAATTTTTTTGGCTAGTAATAGGTTTAGCACCAATTCGTTTAAACTCCAACATTCCTGAACAAGAACACACTAGA
The DNA here is from genome assembly GCA_949671775.1 of Mallotus repandus. Lineage (NCBI taxonomy): Eukaryota > Viridiplantae > Streptophyta > Magnoliopsida > Malpighiales > Euphorbiaceae > Mallotus > Mallotus repandus. The sequence goes on along the minus strand of CATIWM010009949.1, from coordinate 5,033 downwards.
AGAAAACATGATCAACTGATTTAGTCAGCTCCTCACACAACAAACAGTCTAGGGATACATTTTCTTAGATCTAACATGAAGATTATCATATGTAATTATTGCAAACTCTCCATAAGTGATTCTTAACCTTTGACAAGACTTGTGTATACCATAGTTGCTTCCAAAATTGACTAGGCATTACTTGATTAAAGACTTCTGAGTTATTAGTGAGAGCATTTTAACCACTTTTGATTGAATGCCTTCCTTTTGAGTCCCATCTCCACACCAAATGATCTTCAAGTTGTCTTAAACTCAAAGGAATTCTCAAAATGAGTTGCTGATCACATTCATTAAACATATCCTTCACTAAGTCTTCATCCTAAGACCTTCAATTTGCCATTATAAGTAAATCAACCTTAGCATTAATTAAATTTGGAGCAGTGTCAGTTGATACCATGCCATTATCAGCCTGACGAAGCCATTTATCTCTCTAAATAGACACCTTTCTTCCATTCCCCACCCTCCACAAACAACATTGTTTCAGTAAATTCTGCGTTGCCATTATACTCCTACATACGTAGATAGGATTATTCCCCAACATAGCATCAAGAAAATATTGATTTGGAAAGTACATAGCAGTAAAAATGCGAGCCATAAAGTCTCTAATTCTGTTATCATCTTCCAACCTTGCTTTGCTAAGAGGCTAACATTACTATCTCATAATCTTTGAAAACCCATACCTCCTTGTGATTTTCTCAAGCACATTCGGTGCCAACTCATTTAGCTTATACCTTTAAAACCTTGCTTGCTCGTTTCCCGCTAGAATTGAGACATTACCCTTTCCAATTCAGAACATAACCCCTACAGTAGAAGAAAAATGTTTATAGTATAATTTGGAACATTTTGACCTACTGGTTTTAACAAGCTGTCTTTACCAGCTCTACTTAACAATTTGCTCTTCCAGCCTTAAATCTGTTGCCAAACTTTATCTGTAATATAGGCAAAGATTTCTTTTTTCTTTCGCCCAATCAAAGATGGAACACCTAGATATCGATCAGGCCCCGATGACTCTACTACATCCAGAAGATCTCAAATATCCAACTTCAATTGATTGCACACATTAGCACTAAAGAAAATGCTTAATTTTTAGAAATTGATTACTTGACCCAAAGCCTTCTCTTATTGAAGTAACACTTCATTCTCTTAGCCTCAACAAGATCTACCTTAAAGAAAAAATCATCCATAAATGGGAAATGGGACATGGATGATGCATTTCTAGCAACTCGATAGCTAGGTGATAATTCCTGAGACTCCTTTCTTCGAATAAGAGATGAAAAGCCTTCCACACAAATTATAAATAAATATACGGTGACAAAGGATCTCCTTGCTTAAGTCCCCATTAAGTTATAATTGGTCCCAATTGATTATCTCTATTGGCTATAAAATAACAAACTGATCACACAATGTAACACCCCTCCCTTCCAGTACCACCATATAACATCTTATAATCATGATGGTACCGTCAGAGAGTAGTGCTACCTACACGGTTAATCTCAATATAGTATCAACATGATATCTCTTAAATATGTAAATGACATAATTATATATATCCACAATAACTAACTCTCATAAAATTTATATGATGGCAAGTAGTATTTGATATTTTAATTTAAAACAAATATATACATAGTAGGTAAGGTGTCCTGTCACCTAAGCCTTAAACAACTTTAATATAGTACATGAGTATGAGTTATATAAAAATACAAGTAAAAAGAAATACACATAAGTACTTCGATAACCCTCTCTTAATAACACCTCCCTCAGAGTGCTAAATGTGCTTCGTCCTCTAGCACATCATAGGCCATACCAGGACTCAACCCTTCTCTATAAATAAGCAAAAAGATACATCAATCACAGTCCAAAGGGGAAATAAGCTAGGCTAAAGACAAAAAGACAAAAGTGGGTCTCATCATGGATAAACTCATATCCAGGCCAAAGAGATTGGAACTCTAGTGCTAGTGTCATAAGTCACTTGAATAATGGTACACACATAATCCATATACTCCTCTTTAATAGTTGAAATATGCACATCCACTCCAATAGGCTCTACAGTAACTCTAAAAGCAAACTCAGCATATGTGTCATGACAAATGACATACTTCACTTGTGTCTTTAACTTGGAAACCTCATAAGTCATGGTGGTCCACTACACCGCCATCTGAAAGTCTCTAGCTATACAACCTAAAATATATGGCCTAAACTAAAAAATATACAAGGAAGCGAGTGAGTAATTTCGTAAGGAAATTACCCAGTGAGTAACTAAAGAACAATAAAACGAGAATATAGAAAATAGAATCGATAATGAGTACAAATATAATAATAGTAGAAGAATCATGCAAAATTAAATTCGCAACTTGAAAGAATTGGATGAAACATTAAACATTATTTTATTTAATATCCAATTTCGGAATATTTATTCCTTTATTTTTCTCAAGATTTTACAAATTATAATTTTTAGCGTATTTTCACAAGTTGTAAATCTAAACATTAGAGCACAATACTCATGTCTAACTTTTGACTTGTATAGCACATACTAGACATGGCATAAAAATAAATATGTTGTATTTTTGAAAATACAAAATTATAGTTAACTCTTTCTTAGAGCAAAAAAATAATTGCATAGCTCCTTCTTAGAGCAAATTTAAAATAACAGTTCTTTCTCAGAGCAAAATCAAATATAACTCCTTCTCGGAGCATAATATCTTATAAATTCAGTATGCATACTTGTTAACCACATAAATTCGCCCTAGAGGCATAATGAATTTATGCGCTATCCCCAAGATAGTTATTATTAATTGGCCAATATAATCGACTCATCTCATAACAGTCTTATACAGAAAACTATAATTAAAACCTCAGACAAGACTCATCATTACTCTATGACAACATTGAACATGATAGTCACATCATAAAAATGTTGGGAATCAAATATCATATTCTAATAATCGAGATATACTCTATTAAACTCATACAATTGTGCTCTTAACTACTCTTTATAAAATATTAGCTCGGGAATGAGCATTCTGCTAGTTAATTCTTTTAGATATTTGTTTTTTTTTTATTTGAGTACCATTCTCAGCATACCCAAGAATAAGTATATCAAGTTCACTTGCATTCTCAAAAAATATATATCAAAAATTAATTCTTAAGCAAGAGGTTTAAGAAAATTAAGGAAACACTAAAAATATTATGCTATTATTTATTTATTTATTTTTCATAAATTAACGTCTAAACTTATGCTTAGTTTAGATACATACCAAAAATATTTTTCTCAAATATTTCCCTTCACTGGTATTTAAATAAAAATGCACATATATGTGCAATTTAGCTGTAAGACTTATTCCTTGTTAAAATAAAATAAGATGCAGCCTAATAAGAAAATACACCTTAATTTCTCAAACCTTAACTCAAGACTTAGATTTCACATTTTGTTAAGAATAAATTTTTATCAAAGACTATATTTATTTCTTAAAATTTTAATTTAGCAAAATTCTTAACAACTTAAACTTTAGTTATAAATAGGTTATTACTAAAACACAACTCTAAAACTCCAACTTGTTTGGTTCTTTATGTAAAAATATACAAGGATATAGTCAAATCGATTATAATAAAAAATTAGAACAATTAATCTTTAACTTAAAATCAATTTAAGCTTGAGAAAAGCGTCACCAATCTCGCAAACCTTGCGATTCAACAACCGATCAACCTAACAACCACAACAAAGCCATTTCAGTTAAGTTTTGCTACACTTAACAAGTTCATGAGATTCCAACATATTCATACTTATCTCAGGAAAACTTTCTTATTTCAATAGATGAGAATACTTTAACAGTAAAAGCATGTTTCTTTTTTTATATATATTATCTTATTTCCTTTTTCTGTTACAAGGCATTGCAATTAAATTGTTTAAGCAGCAAATTTTGCACTTGCAACTCACAGAATTCTGCACTTTAAACTCATAGAATTCTGTACTTTAAAATCACAAAAATTTGCACTTTAAACCCACAGAATTTTGCACTTTAAATCCACCGAATTCTGTAATTTAAACCCACAGAATTCTGCACATCAAATTACATGTAAACAATAATGAATTGTCAACAAAAATTTAGGATTCATGGTGATTTAAGAAGATTTATCTCAACATGTATTGAAAGGACCATCCAACCAAATTTGGAGCTGCCTAGGAATTGAATTTCAACATCAACTCTGTCATAATACAAAAACGCTTTTATTTGACAACAAAGCTAAGGGATCTTGATGGTTGAAAACAAACATCTTAACATATTTTTAAAAGTAGATTGTGCAGCTATACCTGAAGGAAATAACACTGAGAACACCAAATTCCTAGCTATCCCAAAAATGCAAATTCAACAAGAAATGGATCGCAACAAGAATAGTGAACTCACTTAAAACAAATTGATCCCGAACAATCAAATACCACAAAGGAGATCAATATCAAAACAAAAGGTTTCAAAAGGCCATCAAGAATTTAAACTCAATAACATCTTAGCCTAAATATAGTAGTACATGATGGTTTAGCATGCTTTCAAAGTAAATGTTGTTGCCAAACTGATAACTCGTATTTATATATATATTTTATGCCAATTTTTATTATAAATATTGATGTTTGTAATTTTAGTATTGTGTATTTTATTTTAATTCAGTGGATTATTTAATAATAATTTTGTTTTTGCTATTGGGCTTAATTTTATGAATTTATTGCCATTTAGGTCCTGTTCGGAAGCCCAGAGCCCATCAAGGCCCATTTTTCATTTCAATCCGGCCCTAGCCCCATACTAGCCCCGTGCAGAGGCCCTCCAAACCCGTACGTTCAGCACGGACTGTGCAGCAGACCCGTGTGTGTTAATTTTGCGCAACACGGTCCGTGCTGCCTCACACGGTCCGTGCGCCTCTAAAAGCTCCAAACACGGGTTTGAGAATCATCAACACGGACCGTGTCGTGCCCCGTGTGCGTAGAGCCGAATCAGCACGGA
>CATIWM010009932.1:0-13978 GCA_949671775.1 Mallotus repandus | reverse complement strand
TTTTTTTTTGTCAATTGTTAGAATTGAAGTGGTTTTAGAGGCAGTTTAGTTTTGAAAATATATATATATATTTTTTATTTTTTTTTATTTTTCATTTTTTATTTTTTTAAATAAAAGACAGGTGAACAGAAAAAAATTTGTTTGTTATTTTTATTTCTTAATTTTTTTATATTTTTATAATTTTTTGACGAAATTTATTATAATAATTTTTTAAATATAATAATAATTATTGTGATTTACGTAATAATATTTAATCTGAAATTTATTTATTTTATAAAAATTTAAATTCTACATATTTAATTAATTTCAATTCAAAGTCATAAAATTATAATGGAGGTGGAGGTGGAAAATATATATATATATTTTTTTTTTATTTTTTTTATTTTTCAGTTTTTCAGTTTTTTAAATAAAAGACAGGTGAACAGAAAAAAAATTTGTTTGTTATTTTTATTTCTTAATTTTTTTATATTTTTATAGTTTTTTGACAAAATTTATTATAATGATTTTTTAAATATAATAATAATTATTATGATTTATATAATAATACTTAATCTGAAATTTATTTATTTTATAAAAAATTTAAATTCTGCATATTTAATTAATTTCAATTCAAAGTCATGAAATTGTAACGGAGGTAGAGGTAGAGGTAGAGGTGGAGGTAGAGGTGGAGGTAGAGGTGTTTTAATTCAAAGTCATGAAATTGTAGTGGAGGTGGAGGTGGAAAATATATATATATTTTTTTTTTAATTTTTTTATTTTTCAGTTTTTCATTTTTTTAAATAAAAGAAAGGTGAACAGAAAAAAATTTATTTGTTATTTTTATTTCTTAATTTTTTTATATTTTTATAATTTTTTGGCGAAATTTATTATAATGATTTTTTAAATATAATAATAATTATTGTGATTTATATAATAATATTTAATTTGAAATTTATTTATTTTATAAAAAATTTAAATTCTGCATATTTAATTAATTTCAATTCAAAGTCATGAAATTGTAATGGAGGTGGAGGTGGAGGTGGAAAATATATATATATATATTTTTTTTTAATTTTTCAGTTTTTCATTTTTTTAAATAAAAGACAGGTGAACAGAAAAAAAATTGTTTGTTATTTTTATTTCTTAATTTTTTTATATTTTTTATAATTTTTTGACGAAATTTATTATAATGATTTTTTAAATATAATAATAATTATTGTGATTTATATAATAATATTTAATCTGAAATTTATTTGTTTTATAAAAAATTTAAATTCTACATATTTAATTAATTTCAATTTAAAGTCATGAAATTATAATGGAGGTGGAGGTGGAGGTGGAGGTGGAAATTGTGGACATTGTGGACATTGCGGTGATAGCGGTGGAGGAGGTGGTGGCAGAGGAGGTGGTGGTGGTGGTTGTGGTGGTGGTGGTAGTGGACATTGTGGTGATAGCGGTGATTGAGAAAGTTGTAGTAAATATTAAAATATTAATTGAAAAATTTTAAAAATATCTTTTATTAATTTTTTAAAGCTTTTTATAATTTAAAAATTGTTGAAATAGTTTTCTAGTTTTCTAAATTAGAAAATATCATAACTAAATAACAACTTTTATATTCCAGTTTTTCTGAAAAATAGGCATTGTTCTCCAAAACTAAACATACCTTTAATTTTCCACCACGAGAGTAGGAGGGGTGGGAATTTGAACCCTGCTTTGTATATTTGGGTGTCCACATATTTTACCACTTGAACTACTCGTGAGGAAATTTTGGCAATTCAATTTCTATTGTGGATTTTTTTAAAGTTAATTCATGTAAAAGTAATGAATTCAGTGGTGGAACTTGAGTTGAGATTCGGAAGGACAAAATTTAAAAGAAAATAATGGAAAAAACAATAATTTTGAGGTGTTATGAAGAATTTTGAAATTTGAAGTTTGTTTTTGTGTTTAGAGATGCGGATTTGGATTGTTGTTTATGTTTATGTTGATATTCGCGTTAAATATATATTAAAAAAAGAGTTAAAAGTTTTAAAAATCCGAGGGCTAATTGGATCAATTTTAAGGAATACATGAATAAAAAGTTGCAAAATTTTGAGAAACATTGGAGGACCAGTGTAAGTGTTGAAAGAAATTTATATTGTACTGTAGATACGAGCAAAATGCAGCATCTTAGAAAAAATTTCAGTTGGAAGAAAACCTTTATTGATATTTTAAGATTATAATTTAAGATTTATGAATGAATGACTTCTAATGTTGTAAATTTCAACAGCCCAGAAGGAATTGAAGCCCTATGTTCAGATATGGAGGTCGATCATACTGATGTTAGAATCTTGATGCTAGCTTGGTAAGTTGGATCAAAAGATAATAGATTTTTTTGCTTAGTAATTCGAGGCTTGAACCTTATCTCCCGTGATTGATGAATCCGCATATTAGGAAAATGAAAGCTGAAAAGCAAGGATACTTTACCTTGGTAAGTAACAACATGCTTGGCTACTATAGTGTTGTTTTTTGTATCTTCTGTTGAATTTGTTATTGCTTCTTATGTTCTTATGTCCAATCCAGTTAACCACCCTTTGCTTGATGGAATGCTTAAGTTATCGGTAGAATTTAACCAAACCAGCCGCTAAGTTGCATGAATTTCAGAAGTGTTAATACAAAATTCATATGTTCTACATCCTATGGTTGTTACAGTGAACTTTAGTTATGACAACGAATAAGATTTAATTGATAGATTGAGTTTTGCAACTTGTATATATTTTTCTCTTAACATTTAATGTGTTTCATGACTGCTCCTCTGTCCTTGTATGTGCTTTGTGTTTGTTCTTTTGCAATTGGTCTATGTATGTCACGCGCATTCTTACTATCTTTATAACTGCATTGTTGACAGGAGGAGTGGCGAAGAGGTCTTAAAGCATTGAGGGCTGATACTGTAAATAAATTAAAGAAGGCCCTTCCAGAACTAGAGAAAGAGGTACAATATGAATACTATTCCTTTGGAACCTGCTTCTGTAATTTGGAAATTTCCAAAATAGAAAGTTAATAGTAGCTTTTTTTTAAAAAAAAAATCTTGCGAAGGTCAAGAGGCCATCAAACTTTGTGGATTTCTATTCCTATGGATTCCGGTATTGCCTAACAGGTATTATGACTTATGCATGCTGTGATGTACCGGCTGTCTCTCCTCCTTTATCTGTGCTGATATCAATTTTTTTTTTTTGAATGGTTTTCTCTTCCTCCTCCTCCTTTTCCCCTGATTTTTGTTCTTCTCTCAGAAGAAAAACAAAAGAGCATAGACATAGAGAGCATCTGTCAGCTACTGGATCTTATTTTAGGATCTCATTTTCGTGCCCAAGTTGATTATTTTATCGAGTATCTAAAGGTGAATGGCTTTGTTTCCTGTACATCTTATGAGTTTACTGTTGTTTATGTATTTTAAATATAGGCTTAGCAATTGTATTTCTCTGTACCACCTTACCACCTATATTATTGCTTCTATTCACGTCTGCCAATTTTGGGTGTAAATATTTTTCTCCAAATGGAAAATTGTATAATAATCTTATAGTTTGATATGCTAGGTTGTCAAAACAACTTAATGGGCTGAGAATGTGGTGAATATACCATTTACATTGTGCATTCATGTTCTTAGCTGATGGTACCCACTTCAAATGTAATTGATGATTTTCTTATACGTTTTGTAATTATCTTATGCATTTTGTTTGTTCTGGATGCAGATTCAAAGTGATTATAAGGTCATAAACATGGATCAGTGGATGGGCTTTTACCGCTTTTGCAATGAGGTACTTTCTATTGTATGCCTAATTGTGTTACAATTTCTTGATTATCAATGACAATTGAAGAAAAACCAAATTTCAGTCTGTGTGCGGTTCGAAACTTCCTTTCATCTTGTCTTATTTACTGCTATTTTTGCTTTTAGTCTTGTAAAAGTAGCCAAGGCAGTAGTAGTGGTTTTCGCTTGCTAGCTTGCTCTTATTTTTACTTTGTTGACGCACAACCTTTTTATTTTTGACAGATAAACTTTCCAGATCTTGATAATTATAATCCCGAACTTGCATGGCCCTTGATCCTGGATAATTTTGTAGAATGGATGCGAGAAAAGAGGAATTAAAACCTGCTGTCCTTGGGTTGATTCAATACCCTACTGTAAACCATCATTGTTATGGAAGTAGGTACTAGTGAAATCCTCTCTCATCTTTTCGAAACTGTATTATTTTTCCAGCTTCACCTGTACTGTGTTGTTTAATAAACGAATATTTATTCATATGCAGGACTGTTGAAAGTACACACGCTAAACTCCCAGCAAGTTTTATTCCTCCTTCCTCTTTTGTTAATTTATTCCTTATTAACTATTTCTCATGTTCTTCAGTTTTTAGATGTTGTGTTTATGGATAATGCTAGTGAGAATCAACATGTTTTTTTGCATGTCATTGTTCTTGCTGCTTCTCAGTTGATGCTATATGATTATTGTCCCTATTCAAATACTGAGAATTTGTGATCATGTAATGGCTATTGTGAGTTATCGATTCTGTAGTTAGCATTTTTTATTTGAAGGTTGATACGATTCTGAGGCAAATAAACTACTATGTTTACCATGCTATTGTACGAATTTCTTTCATCTCTGCATTCCTCCCATATGCAAAACTGAACCGAAGTGGGTTAAAAGGATGGTATTTCAAATCTTCAGGTTCATGTTCATGCTTTCCCAGCAAAATTGGGCTGGGAAAAATTTACTGTTGAACATGCTTTTACTAAAACATAGTATGGATGATGATGGGATGCTCCCTTTTTTTAGGCCAACGACTTGCTTCCATTTAGAAATTAAGAATAGCGGACAGGATACAATCCCGCATAACTAGGCAAAATTAACAATACGAGGACATATTCTTCTGCATTTTTGTCTTTTTTATCATTTTTCTAGTTTGGAGTCTTTCTATGATTTTTCTAGTGATGATGGTGGAGAGTGGAATTCCAATTCCATTCCTTAAAGTGTCTCATGTTGTTGTACTACAAAGATGCTGGCTGGTCCTGTAAACTATAAGACACATGCGGCCGGGAATTATGTAGGAATTTCATTTGTATGTTTCTCATAGTCTAGGGAAAATCTTTTTCCTCCAATTTTACAATTTTTTTAAAAGAAGTTTTTTTCTCTCACAAATTGAATTTTACTTCCTGAAATTATTTGGTATGCTTTGAAATTAAATTAAAAAGCTATTGTCACATTTAATATGTAAAGAATCCGATTCTATTTTCTATAAATAATCGTTATAGGAAGATTTTTCATTAAGAAATGGATTTCTTACTCATCAATAATAGAATTACGTTTTTTTTTTTTTTCATATTGAAGAATTACTCTTCAATCTTTAGTTAGAGGGTGCCAAAAGTATAGCAGACGAAATTTGCTTGATGCTTATGGATTCTGCATTATTTTGGTGTAATTTTCCTCAGAAACTATCAAAAGATTAGGTGAGGTGTGGTCGTTTCTTTTCTGACTTTAGCACTTTATTTATCTTTAAGTCATTTCACCGAATGGTATCAAATCTTTGCTTTAGATTAGATGCTGTCCAAATTTTATTATCTTGAGAGTTGAGACTTGAAAACATAAAAGCAACCGAGGCCAATGTTGATTTCTGGCAAGTTTAATTTATTCCTTAAATTAAAAATAAAATACAGAATTTTTTGAAGTAAAAAAAAAAAGAAAAAAGTACAGAAAATTATCATGTAATTTTACAGTTTTTAACTTTTAAATATGTGATTTTTTTATGATATTTTTAAGTATATATTTTAGTCGTTATACATTTTTCAGTATATACGTCAAATGCCGTTAATTTCGTCCTACGTGCCAGCGTCACATAATGTCCATGTCAGTGTCATAATGTACACATTAGCGCCACATAGAACGAAGCTAACGGTGTTAGACACATATACTGAAAATGTATAATAGCTAAAACACGTACTTAAAAGTATCACAAAAAAAATTACATATTTAAAAATCTAAAACCGTGAAACTACATGGTATTTTTTCCGTACTTTCACTAAATAAAAAAGTATGATACGTCTTGGCGAGCTGTACTTGGCACAGTTTGTTAATTTGACACCTCAACTAATAATTTTATCATATTAACACTTAAACACGTAAAATGTATTAATTTAATAATATAATACATTTGTCACCCCTATACTTGTCACTTTTTTTTAGTTTGACACTTCTACTTGTAGTTTTTGATCGGTTAAATCTTTAAAATGTGACAAATGCTGATTCGCTATTTTTTTACATATTATGTGTGTTGACAAATGTTTTAAAATTACATTTTAGTCAAGTTAATGTGTTAAAATGACAAAACTATAAATAGAAATATTAAAATTATAAAAATGACAAATACACTGCACCAAATATGTATTATGAAAAAAAATAAAAAGAAGATTAAAAATGAATGAGAGCATGTATTGTACATATATGTGCAGCATGCCTGCATGAACTCAAGAAATATGTTAGCACCATAAAATGCCAATAAAAAGAATGAAACTAAATACAATGAATTGAAAGAAAAAAATGAAACAAAGAAAATGAGGCAAAAAAATTTGCTTCCCTTCATTTTTTTTGGAAAATTTTCAGGAAATGTGAATAAAAAAAATTATCAGTTTTCATCAAGGTGATGAAGAGATCAAGGGGGAAGATGGTGGAAGAGCCCGTCTACTTCTACTTCTGCCACGGACTTGATTTCCAGATGGTGATGATGATGAAGAAGATGATGAAGTAGATGAGGTTGTTGTAAATGTACTGGATACACATACACTTGTTAATCTTTTCTTCTCTGTGTCTTCTTCAGGCTTGTCTTGTATTTTATGATGTCGAACTTTAGTTGAATTTAAATTTGCAGGTAGAACACAGTTGCATAGAAAACCTGTAAAATGCATCATGTTTAAGAACAAGAAGCTAATTTCGTGAATTATTCAAATAATCCTCTCCAAAATCCGAAAATGTTAGTTACTTCTTGTTCAGGATAGGACTTCAGTAATTAAATAAGAAAGGTGTCTTACCAATTCTTGCGAGGCGATTAACCCAATTTGGAATTGGGTTACCAGTGAGTTTAATGCAAGCGTCATTGCAGAAATGGTTGCAGTTCTTGGTGATCAAATTGTAAGCATTTCCTTTGTATTCCCCTGCTAATTCCTCCATTACTGTCCTTACTTGTGCAGGTCCCAAATCTGTTTTTCCAATGAAAAGTGTTTTTCTGAATGTGAATCCTTCACACTGTTTTGGTTCTCCTTCGAAAATTCCAGTTGTTGGGTACTCATGAGCCCCAAATGCATACTCAACACCATGAACTGCAACTCCATATCCAGAAAAAAAAAAAAAAATCACATTGCGGAAAATAGATTGAACATGCATGTATTTGACCTGGAACTACAAAACGAGAAAATCCCAGAAATGAAAATGGAGAAACAGTGGTGATTCTTGAAAGGCTCCATTATTTTTTTTGCTTCAGAGAAAAGAGAGGAGCACGAATCTAATTCTTTTCTTGCACATTCCCATTAACCAAACGAGTATTGTCTTGTCTTAAAGCAGGGGATCAACATTCAAGAATTGAATACAAAAACAAACACTGCAGTGTACTGAAAATCAATCTTTACAGATTCAAAACAAATCTGAAGAAGATGAGCTTGGATCTAAATATCGAGAAATGCATCATAAACAAAAATAAGGAAAACCAAGAAAAGATTCAAGAATTAAATACACAAACAGCAAAGTAAGCAAGCAAGAAAGCTAACCTTGAACACCAGAATGATAAACTCCAAGTCCAAGCCAATAAGCATAGCCATTAAATGGTGTTAGATCATAAACATTAAGGTAAACTGGGACAGATCCTCTTCTATCTTCATCATCACAACTTAAGTTCCTTCTGCACAACATGTTCTTTTCTTTTTCTTTTTCTTTTTCTTTTGCTTTGCTTTTTATTGTTCAGGGCTGCAACATTATGCAAGAAAATGCATCATATGAAATGAAATGACCATGATAGATATGTCATTTTCAACTAGTATCAAAAATGGGCTCTCCATAAGAGACTGATAAAAAGTGGGTATGTCAATATTTTATTTATTTTTCCTTAAAATAATTATTGTTCATACATTTATAATTTTTTTTTTCTTTTGAAGCTTGGTAGAGGGAATTAGAATCTTCTATTTTTGAACACTATCACTGGCAGATAGTGGCATTGTGCTTCTCTGTGTTTTGTCTTAGGGTTGGGTCACTGATGGTTGTTTTAGTTTTTTTTTTTTTTTTCCTTCATTGTAAAGTGGGAGAAGGAGGGAGAGAAAGGACTCGATATTGGATTACTTGCTATAATCGTAGTGGTATGACTGTTAAATAAAAGCAGCGCAAAATAATGGTTGTCTAAGTGTATATATTTATTTTAAGTTATATATGCTTTTTAATTTTAAAATTATTAAAAAAAAGGAGATAACTTGATATTTTTCTTAATCCATATTTTTAGAAATAAAAAATCACGTTTGATTTTTTATAAGAATTACATCATTTTATATTTTTTTATTAAAAGCAAAAAAAATTGTGTTCTGGTTTTTTAATTCATGAATATTTTCATTTTTAATATCGATAGAAGTAGTTGTTCTTTTATGATGACAAGTTTGAAAAAAAATATTTTTTTATAGTTGACAATTAAGAATTTTTAATTTGCAAACAAAAATATTATTAAAAAAACTTGAAAATTAATAGAAAAAAAAAGTGGAGATGACGCTGGAAACAATTTGTGAGCTGCCAGTGTGTGATTTCATTTAAGAATATATATATTAAAAATTATTTTTGGGAGAAAGTAACGTTTGGTAATTATGATGGTTAGTGGGGGGATTAATGTAGGGATTGTTTGTTTTAAAGGAGAAGGAATATCATCATATGATTAGGTGCATCGAATGAGTGTGGGACCTAAGTGGATGGTGGTGATTTTATCCCAATCATCATTAACTTAGATTACCACATATAATCAAATACCAGGATTAATGAATTTAAATTAAAAAAAAAATCAAATTTTTTTCACTATACAGAATATAAAATTAATTTTTATTCATACTTTGTGAATAGTATTGACTAAAAAAATTAATTTGATAAAAATTAATATAATATTTTTCTTCATAAAATATTATCGTATGAGAATTTAGCGAAGTTTTATACCATTAAGCTAATTTTTTATTTTTAATATTATTTAATTATTTTAATAAGTAACAAAATTTGGAAGAAAAGGTAGAGCAGTAAAGTATCACAATTTTTTTTTTTTTCAATTTGGATGGTTGCATTAAAAGTCTATAGGATTGAGAAGGATTTTGACCCAATAATCAAGTACTAGTTCAGTGAACATAGAAGGCAAGTTACCAAGAAAAAAAAATTGTATTATCTAAAAATAACTAAAAGAGAGGCAAGAAGAAAGGGAGTCCTTCCTTAACCACAGTGTTTATTTCAGTGTTGGGGCCTTCTGTGGCAGTCTCAAGAGACACATTTGTTCCTTTAGCTTGTAAAAGCAAAGAAGTTGCCATCTTTAATCATAGTAACACATAAGATATTTGGAAATTTGCAAACATTATTTGCTAATGTTTGCTCTTTCCAATAGGTTAACATCATTTTTAAATCGTTAATTTTGTTAGGAGGTGGCCCACTTCTTTTGAATTACATGTAAATATTTAAGATTTAGATCTCAAATTTATTCAAATTATAAAATTATGATAGTTATTTTTTTATCTCAATATTCATTAGTTGACTAATTTGAAATTCAAGTCAAATAAATTCGTAAAGAGATAAAATTTTATCAGCACTAGTTTTATCCATACATAAGATTCAAATTTAAAATTTTAAATAAAGAAATTCAATTTTTTTACAGCTTCTACCAATAAATGTTGATATTATATTTATTTTTAATTATTATTAATGAAAAGTGCTTTAACGATAACATATTCAAGTATAAATCTTAAAATATAAATCTTACATTTGTTAATTTGTCAAATAAAAAAGTTAACGTATTATATATAATTTATTAATATTTCATTATTTAATATAAATTACTGATATTTAAAATGTACTATTTTTCTTTCTGGCATCTCTTGATAGTAGTAAATTTTTCAGCTCTGCCAAACCATTTTCTCAAAACATTAGCAGCTGATTTATCATGGGAAAGGAAATAAGGTTTCTAACTCTGAAGGGAGCAAGAATGTTAATTTCGACTTTCTTGTGCTCTGAAAAGGGTAAAATTCTAAGACAAGTGCCAAATGTGTTGTTAGAGGATTCTTGAAACTGTCTCTTAGATTTGTCAATTATTATTATTAACAAACATATAAAATACTTTATTGAAAAAAAAAATAGTAGTGATGTAATATTCAAGCTGCCCAAGTGGGTATAATTAGGGGTGAGTATTGGTCGATTTTAGTTCGGTTTAATTTTTAATTTTTTCTAAAAATTAAAACCGACCTATTAAGTCGGATGTCAGTTCAGATTATTCGGTTAACTGATTAATATAAATAAATTTAAAGAAAAAAAAATAAAGACTTTTGAACGGCAGAATAGTTATGGGTGTTCGAATCGCAAAGAAGGTATTTTTGCTTTTTTTTTTTGTTTTCTCAAGTCTTCATAATAAGAAAAATCTGTATATTATGGAAGGTAAATAAACAGCGCACCACTTGATCATTTGTGTTCTATTAACATATTTTAGCTCTAAAATATATATATTATTAATAAAGTTCTTTTTTTTTTGTCGATTCGGTTAACCGACCAAAATTTGCAAATCATCAAAAAAAAAATTAAACTGATTCAATTTGGTTCAATTTTTTTATTCGGTTAGTTTTTCTCACCCCTAGGTATAATCATAACAATAAGCTTGGAAATGTTTAATCAAATGGTAAAACTATAAATGGAAAATTCTTTATTTGAATTTTTCTTTCCAGTTTTTAATGATATATATATATATATGCCTATTTTTATTTATAACAAATGACAAATTTTTCGGTTAATAAGGAGGTCCTATAATTTAGGGTCTGTTTGTTTTAATTGTTTCTATCAGCTGATAGCTGTTTTGTAATGGTGTTTGATAAAATGCATGTGAGTTGTTTTAGTTAGTATATAAAATGACTATTCTAGACATAATTTATTTATTTTATACAAATAAATAGAAACAATAATATTAAATTTTACTACTACAACAACAACAACATTAAGAGTGTAATCGAGCTGAGTCGAGTCGACACATTGCCAAGCTCGAACTCGACTCGACTGTCAAACTTGAAGCTCGAGTTTGACTCAAACTCAATCGAGCCTTTTTTTTTAAGCTCAAGCTCGACTTGATTAAATAATTTATATACTCGAACTCGACTCGATTAATTATATTAAATTTTTAACTTTTTAAAATTATATATTTTTAAAATATTCAAACTTGACTCGACTCGGTTAGCAAATATATATTTATAATTATATTGAATAAAGGGTAAAATAGTAAATAATCAAACTCGAAGCGAACTCGATAGGCTCGATTAAGCTCGCGAGCCTATTAAGTCACATATTTAGGAGCTCGAGCTCGACTCGAGTAGCTCAACTAGACACTAATCGAGTCGATTTCAAGTTTCTTTCTAGTCGATTATGAGTAGCTTGCGAGCTGGCTTGACTCGGTTACACCACTAAACAACAACAACAACAACATAATAATAATAATAATAATAATAATTATTATTATTATTAAATTCATAATTTTTTAATAAGTGCAAAATAATATTGTTTAATTTGTGAGATATATTTTTTTAACAATATAATAATATATTCGACATTTTATCAATATCATATAACATTTATTTATTTAATTTTAACTAAATACTTTTTTGTACTATAATTAATGTGATGAAAATATTTTTATTAAAATTAAAAAATTGAAATAAAATTATAAAATATCATAAAATTTTAAATTTTTTCACTAGACAAAAAAAATTGAAAAAATATTAAAAATAGGCAATATTATTTTTTTTGAACAAAATAGGCAATATTCTAGAGTCTACTACTGTAGTATAGTACATCACATCAAGATTTAAGATCCAATGACCTCACATCAGTGCCCATTCGAAGTATATTAAACTCTCTCAAAAACTCCTCTTACCTAACATCACCTGAAGGGGAAAAAAAAAAAAAGTTAATTTTGTAAAAATAAATATATTGAAGTTAGCTGATTCAAAAAAAACTTTAATTTGGAGTTAATTAAATAAGTTACTAATTGGGAGTCAATCAGCTATCAGCTACTGATATTAAAACTTTCTCAAACACCTTTTATTTAACTTTTTGAAATCAAACCTTTATTAGCTGGTTCAATCAGTTAAACCAAATACCCTCTTAAGCATTGATGGACTGTATAACAAGGAACATTCATTTTCTTTTAAATTGACAATAGTAAGATTCGAACTCTACACCTTAGGATGCGCTTGGAGAAAAATTACTACTTGAGTACTCACTTACTGGCAATAAATGACAATTTTTCATATTGAATATATAACAATAATAATGATTTTTACGTAACATATATTATATTATAATATTAGTAAATTAATCTTTTTTTTTAAACTAACTAAAGTGGTTAATTCTTTACCACAAAAATGAAAAATAAAAAGAAATTAGTTTTTTTCTTATGGAATAAAAATATTATAAAAGAACTATTTGACTATCGAGCAATGATTAGTAATTTATGGTATAGTTGTGAGAATCTAAACTTCACATGTGTTTAGAAATAAATATAGCCAAATGCAATTTGATGTTACTAACTTCCGTTTAAACAACATAAATCCTCTGATTAAATTTATCATCGAATTAATTCAATTTCAAAATGCATTACGTCACCAAATTGGAGAAAAAATGATAAACTTTCATTAATAAATTTAAGAATGAAGTACATGTCACCAAATCGTTATATATCTTTTTCCTTTTGATGGGTTCAAGGAAGATGAGTGTGGTGGGGATTGGGGAGTAACAAGAGCCAAATTTCAAGAAAAGGTACTCTATACCAAAAATAGTGGAAGAGCTTGAAATGTATTGGCCAATTAGCCTAATAGCTTCCAAATTGGTTTGGTAGGTGGGTGAACTAACTTTTTAACCATTTTTTTTAAAGTCGTCCCATTTCAGAAGATTGTAACAATTTTAAATACTATTATTTTGATTTTCATTGACTAAACTAGTATAAATTATTACTCACCTATTTTTAAATAATTATTATTTTAAAAGTTTAATTTTATTCTTAAATAATTATCATTTTAAGTTAACAATGTATTTTAACAATTTTTTTTCCTATTTCACCCTTATTTAATATAAAAAAATTAATTAAATAAATATCAACTCATTTTGAAACTCTATATAAAGCTAATAATTATTATAAGGGTAATATAATGTTTTACACATATATTAAATACATTCTTTAATTTATGTGAAAAAAATTTTAAACGACAATTATTTAGAAACAGAGAAAATACAAATTAATTATTAAATTATAGAATATATATATATATATATAAATGCAGTATATGTATATATAATCTTAGTGGGCAGGATAAAAACATAAAATCCTTATCAAATGCCACCATCAAGAAGCCTCCACCTTACTAATCTTTCTTCTCTCATAAAACCTGCTTTCCTTAGCTAGTGGTTTTGGGAGGTGCTATTTAACCTTCTTTTTTTCACACTTAGTTCATAAATAAGTTAGATATTATAAATCTATATTTTTTGTGTTGTTAGTACCTCTAATTTGATGAGGTTATGAAGTGATCTTACCTTTCTTGATGTGCTATAATTAGTCAAGCCAACATCAAATTGAAGCATCATCAAGATTCAAGTGGATAGAGCCAAGGAGAAAAAAACTATTTGGAGCCTAAGAGTCTAGAAGGGTGTTGATGAAGAACCTTCTTGTTTCTATTTCATGGTTGTTTTATTTAGTTTTCTTAATTTGGCTTTTTGTTCAATCTCCAT
>CATIWM010009900.1:0-32801 GCA_949671775.1 Mallotus repandus | reverse complement strand
TTAAACTTAGCCTACTCTCGTGGTCTAATGAATAACCTAGATTTATTAAGTTCTTTAACAAACTATTTCTCCCCGAAGGACTTGTCTACTCTCGTGATCAAGGATCCTCAGTGATTTAGATTTTATGAGCTAGTGAAATGTGCAACTTTCGTTGTCATAGAATCACCCACAGACATGCATTCAGTTAGGCCTTTACGAAACACAAGCAAGAAAGCAAAATCTAAAGCATTGATTGATAAAAATAGATTTAAATAAATAGAATCCAAACAAGTAGTAATCCTGGCTACGCGATTCCAAACTCTATAAAGACTTAGCCAGACATAGTATTAATCAAAACAACAGAGACAAAATAAAGCAGTAATAATCTTCTCTCAAAACAATGTCTCTGAATCTTCTGGGTTTTCCTATCTTTTGTCTCTCCCAGCTTCCTTTGGCAGCTAGGGTTTTTCTCCAAGTTGTTACAGGAAAGTAGTACTGCTGAAAAAATGTTCTCAAGTGTCCTCTCGTGTCCCTAAAATTAGGGCTTTAGATGCCTTATATACTTCAGTAATTATGAGCACGGGGAAGAAATAAGTTGCACGGACTGTGACTTGAGAAAGTTTCACACACGGGTCCTAGACACGGAGCGTGTTGCTGACCCGTGTGCAAGAATGGCTACTGAACACAATTTCAGGGAGGGAGGCTCTGTCTGCACGGTCCGTGCTAATCCGGCTCTACGTACATGGGGCACGGCACGGTCCGTGCTGAAGGCACTGGTCTGGAGGGCTTCTATACGGGGCTAGGGCCGTATTGAAACGGAAAATGGGCCTTAATGGGCTCTGGGCTTCCGAACAAGACCTAAATGGCAATAAATTCACAAAATTAAGCCCAATAGCAAAAACGAAATTATTATTAAATAATCCACTGAATTAAAATAACATACACAATAATAAAATTACAAACATCAATATTTATAATAAAAATTGGCATAAAATATATATATAAATACGAGTTATCAGACTCCCAAACTACACACAATTCCGATCGAGTTTCAATTTCACAATAATCAATAAAATAATATAAGTTTTAATAAATTTTTCAAAAATCATAAAATCTTATTTAAATATCATAATTCAATTTATTTCCACAATAAAATATAAAATATATTTATTTTTAAATAAATAGTAAAATTCTAGCTGATACTTAAATTTTCGTTAATAAACATATATAATTCAAATCTTACAATTAAATTAACATTAATCGCAAATAACCATTTAAATTACTTAAATACATTATAAAATTAGCAAATAACTCATTTAACCTTAAAATAATAAATAAACTTATTATTCTTATATTTTTTCGAAAATTACTAATAATTAGCAAAAAATAAGAAATAATTCATAAAATTTATTTTTACACCATTTATCTCAAATACTGTCTAAAACATATTAATTAATAATAATTTCAACTAAAATATAAAATTTACTAATTTATACTAATTTTTCCAAAAATTCATTTTTCACATAAACCTTCAAAAATTTATAATAAAAATTCTATACATAATTTTAATAAACTTTCTTCATGAAACTTGTTTAAAATAATTAGTAGAATTTATTAAAAATATATTCATCTCGAGCCCCGAACGGTACCAGAACAGTAACTCCGAACACCAGAATATTGTAATTTCAAAAATAATTTCAGAAAAATAAATAAAAATAATCATTGGATAGCTCATAACCTCAAAATCAATTAATCCTAAAGCACCTATACCTAATAAAATCAATATCAAGCTCAAACTTACAATTTAACCCAAAAACACATAATTGAAAAATCCAAATTTGAGAGGTTTACCGGAGTTAATTCTTTAAACAAATTAAGGAATTGAGAAGCCCAGAGGATGAGGAAGAGAAAGAGCCCAAGTTTGCCGACTGAGGACGCCGGAATCTTCACCGGCCGTGAGAAGAAGAATCCGGTGGAGAGAAGAAAACCGGGAGAGAAGAGAAGAAGAAGGCGGCGCAGGGCGACTGCTGGTGAGCTGGAGGTGGCGGTACGATGGCGAGGAGCACCGGTGGTGAGACTAGCAGTGGGCGGTGGCTGGGTTTGGTCTGGTGGAGGAAGAAAGGGAAGAAGAAGAAGAAGAACGAAAAAAGAAAAGGGAAGGAAAAAAATAGTTGACCCCGAAAAATTTTTTTAAGCTGACTTTGTTTTTTTTTAAAAATAAAAATAATAATAAAATATTAATTTATCACCAATCTCTTAACCAAATAAATATACCCAATTAAACACAAAATAGTACTTAGTTAAAAATTTACTAAAATAAAATTTACACTCTTTTATAAAATAATAATTAAATAATTCTCATCACCAAATATTCAAATTTAGTTTTACTAAAATAATAATCTCAATATTAATAAAATATTTATTAATACTGCAAGTATCATAATATATTTTAATATTTTTAAAATACTTCGGATGTTTATAATCTTCACTCCTTATAAAAATTCGTCCTTGAATTTTAACAAAACAAAAGGAGTACAAGATTTTCACAAATGAAAAAGATAGGGATATGCTACTTGCATCACTGCCTTGGTTTCCCACGTGCAATCTTCCACCGTATGGTTGCTCTACAGTACTTTCTCCATCAGAATTTCTTTAGTGCGGAGCTGTCGAACTTGTCGATCCACTATCACTACTGGGTACTCTTCATATGCCAAATCTTCACTGAGCTCCACCGTCTGAAGCTGAAGAACGTGCGAAGGATCTAAAACAAACTTCCTCAACATCGAGATGTGAAACACTGGGTGAATTCGTGACAACTTTGGCGGTAACACCAGTCGGTACGCCACTTCGCCAACTCTCGAAGGATCTGATATATTTGGGAGCTAACTCACCCTTCTTACCAAACCTCATCACTCCTTTCATTGGAGACATCTTAAGAAACACCAAGTCTCCAATAGAGAATGACACATCCTTCCACTTAGGGTCTTCATAGCTCTTCTGTCTGCTGAAGGCTGTCTTTAGTCTTTGCTGAATGATGGGTACCTTTTCTGAAGTCACTTGCACCAATTTCGGTCCTGTCAACTATCTCTCGCTAATTTCCCAATACAAAGGCGATATGCACTTTCTTCCATACAGTGCTTCATACGAAGTGCCATTTCAATACTTGCATGATAACTGTTGTTATATGCAAATTCAATCAATGGCAGGTGTATGTCCCATTGACCACCAAAATCCATCACACACATCCGAAGCATATCCTCCAAAGTCTGAATGGTCCTTTCAGATTAACCATCAATTTGAGGATGAAAAGATATGCTGAAATCCAACCTTATACCCAAAGCCTTATGTAATTCTTACTAAAAGACTGAAGTAAAAGCGGCTCCTCTGTCAGACGCTATACTCACTGGTACTCCATAAAGACAAACAATCCGGTTAACATACAATCTTGCTAACCTGTCAGTAGAGTACGTCTTCTTAATTAGCAAAAAGTGAGCTGACTTTGTCAATCTGTCAACTATCACCCAGATTGCATTATAGCCACTTGATGTACGA
This sequence comes from Mallotus repandus, assembly GCA_949671775.1. Lineage (NCBI taxonomy): Eukaryota > Viridiplantae > Streptophyta > Magnoliopsida > Malpighiales > Euphorbiaceae > Mallotus > Mallotus repandus. The sequence goes on along the minus strand of CATIWM010009900.1, from coordinate 29,270 downwards.
GGTAAACCACCTACAAAATCCATAGCAATCATATCCCACTTCCACTCTGAAATGGGCAACTGCTGTAGTAATCCTAAAGGCCTTTGGTGTTCCAACTTCACCTGCTGACAAGTAAGACACTTGGACTCAAATTCTGCAATGTCTCTCTTCATCCCATTCCACCAATATATATATCTTTCAAATCATAATACATCTTGATAGAACCTGGATGAATACTATAAGCAGAAAAATGAGCTTCCTCCACAATCTCCTTTCTTAATTCATTCACATCTGGTACACATAGCCTTGTGCCCAAACGCAATGTGCCTTCACTGTTAATTACAAACTCTCTAGATTGACCTTATTGCACTTTAAACAAAATCTTCAGGAGCTGAGGATCTCTTGTCTGAGCTGCTTTAACTCTATCCAAGTACACTAATCGTACTTTGAACTGAGCTAAAAGACATTTCTTGGTTATATTCCACCGCAATACTTGATCAATAAATTCATGCAACTCCTTAATGATTTGCCTCTTTTCTGTGTTGATGTGTTCAAGACTACCTGCTGACTTTCTACTCAGTGCGTCAGCTACCACGTTCGCTTTACCATGATGGTAAAGAATAAAGTAATCGTAATCTTTCAGAAGTTCCATCCATCTTCTTTGTCTCAACTTCAAGTCTATTTGCTGAAAGATATGGTAGGTGTATATCTCGCAAGTCACACCATATAAATAATGCCTCCATATCTTCAAAGTAAACACCACAACGACCATTTCCAAATCATGGGTGGGGTAGTTCTTCTCATGCTTCTTTAACTGACGCGAAGCATAAACAACTACTCTCCCATTCTCCATTAATACATACCCCAGTCCTACTCGAGAAGCATCACAGTACACTGTATACCCTTCATTCCCTGAAGGTAAAGTCAATACTGGAGTTGAAGTCAACAAGTCCTTAAGCAACTGGAAGTGTTCTTCACATCTGTCAGTCCACACAAACTTGACGTTCTTCTGAGTTAGCCTTGTTAAAGGCGCTGCAATCTTGGAGAAATCCTTCACAAATCTCCTATAATAGCTTGTTAAACCCAGGAAACTTCTCAATTCGGTGACTGTTATAGGTCTTGGCCATTCTACAACTGCTTTGATCTTCTTGGGATCCACTTGAATGCCATCTTTGGATACCACGTGGCCTAAGAATGCCGCTTGATCCAACCAAAACTCACATTTTAAAAATTTGGCATACAATTGATGTTCCCTCAAACTCTGAAGCACAAACCTCAAATACCTTGCATGCTCCTCCTCACTTCTTGAATAGAAAAAGATATCATCAATAAAGACAATCGTGAATCAGTCTAAGTATGGCCTAAATACCCGATTCATTAAGTCCATAAAGGCTGTTGGGGCATTAGTCAACCCAAAGGACATCATAAAAAATTCATAGTGGCCATATCTTGTTCGAAATGCAGTCTTAGGTACATCTCCGCTTCTAATTCTTAACTGATGATATCCTGGCCTCAAATCAATCTTAGAAAAACACTGAGCTCCTTAAAGCTGGTCAAATAAGTTATCAATCTTTGGGAGAGGATATATGTTCTTGATGGTTACCTTGTTCAACTATCTATAGTCGATACAAAGTCGAAGACTACCATTCTTTTTCACAAATAACACTAGTGCACCCCAAGGAGATGTGCTAGGTTTGATAAAACCCTTATCAAGTAGCTCTTGCAACTGCTCAAAAAGCTCTTTCAACTCTGCAGGTGCCATTCTGTAAGGTGGCACAAAGATAGGATCCATACCTAGTACAACATCAATACAGAATTCTATCTCTTTGTCTGGTGGCAATCCTGGCAATTCTTTAGGAAAAACATCAGGAAACTCGCACACCACTGGCACCTTCTGAACTGCTCCACTGTCCACATTTGTATCTCTGACCATAGCTAAATAGCCTTTACATCCTCTACTAAGCGTCTTTCTAGCTGTGATTACAGAAATAAGATTCTGAGGCATTGAACTCTTATCGCCTCTGAATCGAAACTCTTCATCATTAGGGATTCTAAAAATCACCACCTTCTCTCGACAATCCAGCATGGCACAGTGTGTCAAGCTAACTAGTCCATCTCAAAGATCACATTGAAGTCAATCACATCTAATAATACCAAGTCTGCCAGCAACTCTCTACCTTCTATCATCACGGGACAAGATGGAAAGAATATGTCTGTCTCCAACTTGTCACTAAGTGGAGTCGCTACAGACAAGGGAAATAACTACTTGGATGGTTGCCACTCCATCCTCGAAGCAAAGATAGGCGAAACAAAAGAATGTGATGCACCAAGATTAAATAAAACTCTAGCCTCAAAAGAACACACTGAGAGAGTACCTACTACCACCGCATTAGATGCCTAAGCATCCTGAGGAGTTAGAGTGAACACCCTAGCCAGTCCACGGCTGACCTGCTGAGAACTGGAAGGCTGAGTGAATCCTCTACCACTCTGTCTACCCCCATATCTGCCTCATGAACCTCGGCCCTGCTGGCCCACATATTGAGTCAGCCTCTGCTGAGGGTACAAAGGTGCCTGGTAGGGCTGTTGCACCTGCTAAAATGGTTGAGCAACTAAAGACGAAGATCCTTAGGCAAACGAAGACTGATATCCAGCATTAGGACAAGCTCTAACAAGATGTCTAATATGCCTACACCTGAAGTAGGCTTCAGTCAATAAATGGCACGGTCCTTGATGTACTCGACCACAAGTAAGCATGCCCTAGGCCTCGACCCTGAACTACCATGCCCAGAGCTCTGATTGCTACTATGGCTCCAGGTATGAATCTCAGAGGTTTACTACTCCATCTGCTGTGTCTGCTAGTCCTATGCACCCTATTATTCTGATAACCCTACTGTGAACTGCCCGCAGTCTGATTACCAAAACTACCCATTTGAAACACAGGCTACTGAATCCCTTATGTCATCACTACTTTACTGTTGCTGCTCGCATAGGGGTCAAAAATGGTGCCATGTATAATGTGGTGCCTCTCAAGTTGTCAAGCCTCCTCAATCACACTGTCCAACGTCTGGCTTATAATCTGGATACTGATGTAGGCTGCACTTAAACCCGTCACAAATAACTCTACAGCCCTCCTGTCATCCTGCATTACATCTAGTGCATGACGACCTAGTCTGAGGAACTCTTGGGTGTAGTCTGCCACTAACTTATCACCCTTACTTATGTGCAGTAGTTGCCATCTATAGTTATCCCTCATCAATATTGGACAAAAGTACCTCATAAAATGTTCCTTAAATTCCAACTAAGTCATCGTGGTCATGCATGAACCAATCCTGAGCTGCGGCTTGAACAGATACTTTCATAACCATAATCCTCTAATAATGCATGTAACCTATCCGAGTCCTAGCCTCAATGGTGTTAAGAAAATCCAGTGCATCTCCAGTGCCATTGAAAGAAACTCTCCCCACTCTAGAGTATAGTAATGTCGCATTTGCATCGGACATCCCCTGATCCCTTTGCTGAACTAAAGGCATGGCTTGATTTAAAGCTACAAAGCTTTGATTAATGCTTGCCATTCCAACTGCAAAAGCTGCAGGATCAATCTTTGGAACTCCTTGTTCTACATGATGCTTTTGTTCTTGCATCTGAGCTGCTTATGCTCTATGTCTGCCTCTACCTCTTCCCCTACCTATGCCCCTACGCCGAGGAGCAGGGGGAGGAATCTCATCCTGTACGGATTGCTCATCATCATCATATGCTGCCTTGGCAGCAGGAGCATTCCGCGCTTTCCTTCTCATTTTGAAAAGCAAAACCAAAAGAAATTCAAAACACAACAAGGGACAAACACAAACACGGAAGCCTAGAAGCAACGAGGACATCAATTGACATTTATCAACCTAATTATCATAGTAGTTCAAGAAAAACGTAACTCAAAGATCATTATAGCCGAAAATAAAACATGGGCTCTGATACTAACTTTGTCACGACCCGAACCGAAGGTTCGTGACCGAGACTAGGAAATGGGGATACATAAAGTAACCAAATCCCGTAGCAAGCCTCAAAATTTCTTTTGCGAAAATAAATCAATACATTTAACAATAAATTAATAAATGCACAATATTAATAGCATAAAACAATATTCTTTAAATACAAAATAATTCAAATACAATATTTCAAATTCAGATGAAAACAAAATACTGATAATACATATTTTGAATTTAACTACTGCGGTGTCTAGAATGTAATTACTCAGTACACAATTTAAATTAACATACACAATGCAGCCGGTGAAGAACGAACTTAGTGCAAAGTAGAGGTACTAGAAGACTGACTGTGAGGTTTTGATAAAAAAATAAGTTGAGGGGAATCAAACCTCACTGAGTGAATCAATTTTATAAAATGCATGCTAGTTTTAAAAACCATTAGTTAAAACCCTCTTTAAAATAAAATAGAATAAAATAATTAAAATTATTAAAATCATTTACTTTTCTCGATAATATTTATATCGAGTTTATTTAATAGTTCTTAAATCAATTTAATATGAAATCCTAGTATAAAAATCTTTAAAATATTTATTTTGGTAGGAAACTGGTAGAACTTTAAACCATTATTCTAATAGCCTTTCAACTCTCTTAATCTAAGTGACTACCGTTCCAAGAGCAATGCATCAACTGAGTTACTGCTACAATCATTTCACTTATTCTATATTGGATGTCCTGAGAGCAATGCATCAACTGAGTTACATCCCTTTTTCATTTCATTTACCGGCCCGAGAGCAATGCATCAACCGAGCTCTAAGCATTCACATATTAATCATATACTAAAATATTACCCGTGCGCACGTGGTCCTAGTGATACCCACTAGGTAGTACGTTCTACCAATATTTTCAAATCAATTTGAATTATAAATATTTAAATCAAATAAATAAATATTTCATTAAATAATGAATAAATAAGCAATTAAATCAATAAATAAATCATATTGAATAAGTTATCTTTTTAAACATGCTTTATTCTTTATTGCTAGAAAATATATTGAAATTATACAACACACATTCTATAAAATTAACTCACAGATTGAGCGTGCCGGACGATGCATTTTCTGCTGCCCTGGTGCTATAGCTCATGCCTCGGAGTTCTCTAAAATAAATAATATTTATTTAAAATATGCTCATAAAATAAAATAAATAAATTCATGAAATTTCTAAGAAATTAATAAAATCATGAAACGAAAGAATTGACTCGATCTAAGACACGACTCATCTAAAACTAGAATTTCGACACAGGCCGATGTCACGTTTTACGAGAAATCTACCAAAAATTCGGCAGAATCTCCTTTGTAAAACGAACATCTCTTTACTTAAAGTAGAGTCATTCCTGCACGAAAACGCACTTTGAATACACTATACAGAACCACACTTGGATCGGACTCCCAAACTACACACAATTCCGATCGAGTTCCAATTTCACAATAATCAATAAAATAATATAAGTTAATAAAATTTTCAAAAATCATAAAATCTCATTTAAATACCATAATTAAATTTATTTCCACAATAAAATATAAAATATATTTATTTTCAAATAAATAGTAAAATTCTAATTTATACTTAAATTTTCGTTAATAAGCATATATAATTCAAATCTTGCAGTTAAATTAACATTAATCGCAAATAATCATTTAAATTACTTAAATACATTATAAAATTAGCAAATAACTCATTTAAGCTTAAAATAATAAATAAACTTATTATTCGTATATTTTTCTAAAAATTACTAATAATTAGCTAAAAATAAGAAAGAATTCATAAAATATATTTTTATACCATTTATTACTCAAATACTGTCTAAAACATAGTAATTAACAATAATTTCAACTAAAATATAAAATTTACTAATTTATACTAATTTTTCCAAAAATTCATTTTTCACATAAACCTTCAAAAATTTATAATAAAAATTTTAAACATAATTTTAATAAATTTTCTTTACGAAACTTACTCAAAATAATCAGTAGAATTTATTAAAAATATATTCATCCTGGACCCAAAACGGTTCCTGAACAATATCTCCGAGCACTAGAATAGTGTAATTTCAAAAATAATTTCAGAAAAATAAATAAAAATCATCAATGGATAGCTCATAACCTCAACATCAATTAATCCTAAAGCACATATTCCTAATAAAATCATTATCAAGCTCAAACTTACAATTTAACCCAAAAACACATAATTGAAAAATCCAAATTTGAGAGGCTAATGGAGTTAATTTCTTAAAAAAATTAAGGAATTGAGAAGTCTAGAGGATGAGGAAGAGAAAGAGCTCAAGTTTGCCAGCTGGGGATGCCAGAATCTTCCCTAGCCGTGAGAAGAAGAATCCTACAGAGAGAAGAAAATCGGGAGAGAAGAGAAGAAGAAGGTAGTGCAGGGTGGCTGCTGGCAAGCTGGAGGTGGCGGTGCGATGGTGAGTAGTAGTGGTGGCAAGGTTGGCAGTGGGCGGTGGCTGGGTTCGGTTCGGCGAAGGAAGAAAGGGAAGAAGAAGAAAAAAAAAGAAACGGGAAGGAAAAAAATAGTTGACCCCGAAAATTTTTTTTAAGCTAACTTTCTTTTTTTTAAAAATAATAATAATAAAATACTAATTTATCACCAATCTCTTAACCAAATAAATATACCAAATTAAATACAAAATAGTACTTAGTTAAAAATTTATACTCTTTTATATAATAATAATTAAAATAATTCTCATCACCAAATATTCAAATTTAGTTTCACTAAAATAATAATCTCAATATTAATAAAATATTTATTAACACTGCAAGTCTCAGAATATATTTTAATATTTTTAAAATAATGCAGGTGTTTACAAAGTCTTCCTTTAAACTAAAAAAATAGGGTGTCAATTTCAAGGTCTCTTGAACTCATGCATATAGATTTATTTGGTCCTATTGGGGTTGCTAGTTTGTATGGAATGTATTATGAATTTGTATTAGTTGATGATGCTTTCTTAGCTCTAGATTCACTTGGGTTTATTTCTTAGCTAAAAAAAAATGATGCTTTCAATGCTTTTCAAAGTTTTACAAAAAAGAGTTTAAAAATAATTTTTTTTTTTTGTATTTCAACTATTAGATGTGATTATGGAACGAAATTTAACAATGAATTTTCAAAAGTTATTGTGATTAAATTGACATTTTACACACCTAATCTTCCTTTAGAAGACATAAAAAAAGTGGGGTAGTTGAGAGAAAGAATAAAACTTTAGTGGAAATGGTTAGATGCTTCATAAGTATAACTTGTCATTATACTTTCAGGCGGAAGCCATTAACATCACTTGTTACATTTTAAGTAGAGTTTTTAAAAGAAAAATCTTAAATAAAACTTCATATGGGCTATGGAACAATAGAAAACCTAAGATTTCATATCTAAGAGTATTTAGTTGCAAATGCTTTATATTAAACACCAAGGATAATTGTGGAAAATTTGATTCCAAAGCTGATGAAGGCATATTTTTAGGCTATTCCACCTCTAGCAAAACATATAGAGTATTTAATAAGAGAACTCTAGTGGGTAAAGAGTCAATGCATATTGTATTTGATGAATGGAACCCACTTAATCTGAAAAAGGTTATTATTTGTGTTGATGATGTTATAAATGATTTTATGGAAATGAACCTTCAAGAGAATGAAGTCACCAAACCTTTGGAGTTTAAAAGGTCATAGTAAGGAAGAGAGTGAGGAGGTGCCCTCAACTCACTTTGAGGGAGGAACTACTAAAGGATTGACAATTCAAGAAGGATCATCCAAAGGAACTTATCATTGGTGACACTTTAAAAGGGGTAACCACTAGATCTCATCTTAGACCTTTAGTTAACTTAGGCTTCATTTCTCGTATTGAACCAAAGTCTGCTAGTGAGGCTTTGGAAAATGAGCTTTGGGTCCTTACTATGTAAGAAAAACTTAATCAATTTGAGAGAATAAAGTGTGGAACTTAGTTTATAGACTTAAAAATTATCCCATTATTGGCACCAAATGGGTATATAAGAATAAATTAAATGAACAATGTATCATTATTTTATCCTCCATGATAATTTTACCTTCAATAATCATATAAACAATATAACCTCAATAAAAATCAAAGCAAGAATACCATGTTAAATCCCGAGATTCAATATTTCTTTAAATGCTTAAATTTTACATACAGTTCAAAATATTAACTTACAAGTGGAGCGAGTCGGCTGACATGTTCTCGTTTTCCTAGTCTCCAATGCTCTTGCTCCGGTATTCTCAATAATAATAATATTTATTTAAAATATATAACAAATAAATTCATAATAATTCCCTAAAATTTTAGAAAAATTACCAAAATTAAGGAATTAATAAAATTGACTTGAAAATACACTAAATATGATATTTGAGGTTGAAAGAATTTATTTTGATGAGCTAAGACAATTTAAATAGAAATAGAGTAATTTCTACTAAAACACTTCTGGAATTTTTATCTCAAAATCTGTAAGGAATCAGCCCAAGCTCCAATTACAGAAATTAATCCTCATAATTTATACTATTTATTAAAAATAAAATCATAATTTTTCTAGGCTGATCACTATTCCTCACTGTAATCCTAGTGGCTCCCGCCGAAAAATATCTTTTACATAAACCAAATATATCAACATGTTCATAGTAATATATAGAACTCAAAAATAGCTTCAAAGTCATTAAACAACCACTAAAATATTAGATCAGTGAGGAAAATGAAGATTACCAAATAAATTTTGATTAAAACCTAAACAACGCAGATCAGACGCAAAATTGATCTCCACAGACTCTTGGAAATGAGATAAGTTCAATGGCGGTGGTTGCAATAGCTGACAGTTGTCGAAAATGGTGATTCGTCAATGGAAAGTTTAGGCCAAAATTTCAGAGATTAAACTGATCAAAATCGGGCAAAATTTCACGAAACAAAAATTACTAAAAATTACTAGCATGTTAAGGATATCGAGAAGTGTCTGTGGTTGTTTGGCCGGAGAAGTGTCTGTGGTTGTTTGGCCGATGAAGTGTCTGTGGTTGTTTGGCCGATGAAGTGTCAAAGGTCGTTTGGCCGATGAACAAGTACTACAGTGTTAGATGGGAGAGTTTAGGGACTTAAAGTAAATTTTTGCAGCTGCTAGCTATATAACTGAAGAGAAACTGGCAAATTACCACTTGAGTCCCTATATTTTCTGTAAAATATCCATTAAGTCCTTCCACTTTGGGGTCCAGATAATTACCGGTGATTAAGCTTTAAAGTTTAGAAAATTGCCAGCAACTAGATAAGTTAACACCATACCATGACCCTACAACAACTCGGCAACGACCTAACATCAACAATAACTGCTCAGCAGCCAAACAATAAGCCAATAATAACATAACAACAATCCATCAATGATGCAACGACACAACAACCCAACAACAATAGTAACATATATTTATTTATATAAATAAATTATGAGTTATTACACAACTATTATCAAGAGGAAAAAAGAAATAGTGTACTTATCTAAGGGTCTTATGGTTGATGGTTTCCTAGATACTCCAATTCAGAAAGTGGTTACAGGTTTGATCAAAAGATACTTGGGTATGGGATTCTCAATGCAGTATCCTATAGTGTCTGGCCTACTGAAACTTGTCTTTTCGACTTCTGAAGATCACTATCATTTCCTCTCTCGATCCTCAGAGGATTTAAGATCTCACTCCATAAAGATTGTTTAAAGGGTAAATAATGATCAACGTTTTCATTATATTATCGCCTAGTATTTACCATTATGTCTTTTTCACTCTGGTTATTTTTTATCATACAGTTGTGTGGTTGTTTTATGAGCAAGAACTCTAAGCTAGAGATATTAAGGAGGAAAGTGTTAAAGTTACTGAAGAAAACTCCCATTTAAAGAAAGACTTGGTCGATCATAAAGCTATTTGTGACAAGAAGAATATTCAAATACAAATTGCTGAGAACAATGCACAAAGGCTTCAGAATCAACAAAAATTTTTATTGGAGAATGAGCTTTCTGTAAAGAAAAAGGTTTCTCAACTGAAGAAAAGCTTGAATGAAAAAGAACAAGAAAAAATTGATGTTATTAAGATCATTACGGAAGAGTATAAAGCTTCTGGGGAATTCAAATGCGAAATTTGCTCGTAGGCATTAGAGTTCTATTCAGGGGGCTTGGAATGATCTCTTAGGTCAAATTGTATCTCACTATCCCATGATGGATTTCTTAGCTTTCAAAGTGGTTGGAGGAGAAGACCAAACATGGCCGAAGACACTACACAAGAAATCCTATGAAGGTACGTTGCCACCAACCAATCACATTCCTTATCAAACAGAATACTCATCTAAATTTTTTTATTTTAATTTGATTTATAACTTTAATGAAATTTTTATTTTTATTTTGTGTTCAAAACATGTAATACATTAAATAAGCAAAAGGAGTTCATGAGGAATATTACAAACCCAATGAGGAGGGGAAGTATTAGCTAAAATTGCCTTAGCATCCTAATCGACAACACCATTTCCCTCCTTTTTAATCCATAAAAAACTAAAGTTAGCAAAAAAATTCTTTTTTGACAAAATTGTTTTAACAATATTTGTAATACTTCAATGAGACTCCTTCACTAAAGACAAAGCTTGGAAAGCTATTAGAGAGTCCATCTCAAAAATACAATTATTATATCCAACAAAAGCTACTAAGTCACCTGCGAGAAGAATAACCTCCATTTTAGCAACAAGGGTAGAAAAAACCTTCTTTATCTGAGCTACTCCATGAATTAGATTCTTTAAGAGTCCCTAACAATGACTGCCAAGCCTGCTAAACCTGTAGATTGATGGAAAGATGCATGAATATTCAACTTGATGTATTGATTTGGACGAGGTATCCATATGTGTAAAAGACTATTTGACTAAGATATATGATTCATTTTTTTTTGTAAGAATGAACTCTGCCCCTCAAATTGCTGTCCTCCTATTAAGCCCTTGAACTTCTTCATACAAATTATAAGCTTTTTGAGGAGCCAAAATAGGATTCAGAACAAAGTTTTCAAATATATAAGCATTTCTAGATTTTCATATCAACCAACCAATAGTTAATAATAAAGCTAAAGTATCATCATAATTCTAGAAAATTCTGTTAACTTGAGACCACCACTTTGGCATTGATATGATCTGCTGCATGTTAGGAATATAAGCAAGTGATGAAGCAAACCATGTCGCCTGAGCATGATCACAATGAAACAACATATGTTAAATAGTTTTAGCCTGTTTATTACATACCTTACAAATATTTAAATAATAATCCCTCTATGAAATAACACCTCTTGAGTAGGAAGAAGATGATTAGGCACCTTCCACCAGAACATCTTAATTTTAAGGATGGTCTTACTATGCCAAAGCTTTTTCTATAACATAGAAGAAACTAAATCATTCTAAAAGCTTGGACACCTCTCCTAAGAACTTAGAAACAAATAGGCAGACCTAACATAAATTGACCTATTTTTATCAAAATGCCAAATAATCTTATCTTGATTTTAAGGATCCCCTAATGGAATTCTCTGAATTCCATTAGCATCCACTTGATTGAAAATTTGATTCAAAAGATTAATATTCCATCTTCTCCTATTTGGAATAATTAAATTTGAAACCAAAAGGGCTTCACAATTTTTAGGTTTATCAGAAGAGACCTTAAAATTTGGAGATTCAGGAATCCATCTGTCATCCCAAATAAACACATCCTTGCCATTACCAATATTGAATCTAAACCCTGACATCAGTAGATTCCTAGTTTTAACCAAGCTTGACCACCCCTAAGAAGGTCTGGACCACAGCTTTGCATTCAAAAAGGAAGAGTGAGGAAAATAAATATTTTTTATCATCTTTGCCCATAATGAATAAGGATTATTAATAATTATCCACATTCTTTTTGCAATCAAAGCAATATTAAATTTATCAAATTCTTTAAAACCTAAACCACCTTTTAATTTTGACACCTATCACGAACTTGGGCTTGACTGCTAGCCAAGTCACGCTACACTTAGTCAAACTCGTGTGTCAAGTTGAACTAAGTAAGCCTTTAGTGTTAGGTTTGAATGAAATAGGACAAGCAAGTTAGGCAATAGGAGGTTGGGGTCGAGTTAAAAGTGAGTAGCGAGCACTTAAACTTGAAAAGAATGGGGTTGTATTAAATTTTTCATCAAGCTTTACAAATGAGAAGCTTTAATCTAAATGTGTGGCTACAATTATTTGATCTAAATATTTCTATACAAAAATCTATTTACATAGCGTCTTTATCAAGCTACTTGATTAGTAAGAACATGGGTCTAGAGTCATACTAGTTGTTTCTTGAGTAGGCAGCACAACATGGGAAGCTTCCGGAAGGCTGGGCTTTCTTGCTTCTTAGTGGAAGTTTCTAGATAGCTCCTTAGCAAGGCTTGGCAGCATACAACCTTAGTCATTTTTGGTAGCTTTCTAGTACCTTTTAGTGTCTTTCTTTGCACACTTGGGTACACACTTTGGGCTAGGCACAAAGCAGCCCATTCCTTCCTTTACTTAGGCACAATTCTACCCATGTGCACCACCATGGGCCTGCTTGGCTAGCCTCAACAAGGCGGGCTGTAACACCCTCCCTCACTCAATCTCACGACGTTCCCATCGCAACTTGAGCCTTATAATTTTGGATATGCTTGGAGAATTGCCATAGGAAATCTTTTCGCTCCCAATTAACCTTGTAGTTGGGTAGATTTGTCCACTTCACTAAATATTCAGTGTAATTAAGGACTCTTCTTCTTATCACTCGATCCACAAGGACGCACTCGATCTTTGTTAAACTCGGTGATAACAGTTCTTGGGGCTCTCTTAGACTCGCCACGACTTGGGTCTTCTTTATCCTCGTGGTATGGCTTTAGTATACTCATGTGGATGACATTATGTATTTTAAGGTTAGAGGGGAGTTGGAGTTGGTAGGCAATAGAGCCAACCCACTTGATGATTAGAAAAAGGTCTTCATACCTTCTCACCAAGCCATTATGTACTTTGCGGAGAGACTTGAAGTGGTTAGGTAGGAGTTTAACCATCACTTATTTGCCAACATTGACTCCTTGGGAGGCCTCTTTACGTCAGCCCATTTCTTCATGCATTTTACTGCCTTATCAAGGCATGCCCTTGTGATGTCTGCCATATCATGCCATTCCCTCGCAAACTTATAGGCAGACCGATTGGCTCCTCCGTAGGTGACAAAAATGGCATTAGGTGTGAGGGGTTGTTGTCCCATGACAATTTTAAAGGGGCTTTTGCTGGTCAACTTGCTCCTTTAGAGGTTATAATAGAATTGGGTCACATCAAGTAACTTTGCCCAATCTCGTTGATGTGCACTGACATAGTGCCTTAAGTATAATTCTAGTAAGGCATTGATCCTCTCTGTTTGGTTGTCACTTTATGAATGGAAGCTTGTAGAAAAGTTCAGGTATGTACCAAGCAACGCGAACAACTCTCTCTAAAACTTGCCGGTAAATCTAGGGTCTCTATCATTGATGATGCTCTTTGGCAAGTTCCAAAGTGTTACAACATTCGTGAAGAAGAGGCAAGCAGCCTCATCCACCTTGCAATCCGCTTGGGTAGGGACAAAAGTAGCGTATTTGTTAAATCTGTCTACAATCACCATGATACTTTTGAACCCTTCAGATTTTGGCAAGGTAATTATAAAATCCATAGAGATGCTTTCCCAAGGCCTTTTCAATGACGGGAAGAGGCTCAAGAAGGCCAATAAGCTATTGTTGCTCAACTTTGTCTTGTTGGCATATAAGACAAGTCTGCATATAGGCTTCCAAATCGTCCTTGAGCTGTGGCCAATAATAGCTTTGTTGGACTAAAGTGAGCATACAAGCCATGCTAGGATGTCCAGGCCACAAAAAGTCATGACACTCCTTCAAATTTTCTTTTTACAGGCTTCCCCACTTCGGTACATTGACCCGATTGCCAATAGTGAGTAGAAGGCCATTCTTCTCCCAAAATCGTCGAGTTTCCCCCTTAATAGTTAGCTTGAGAATGTTCTTGGCCAAGCTATTTTGTTGCATGCCTTCCTTGATTCAGCTAAGGAAGTCACTTTTAGGTGAGCAAGTAATGAGGGCAACTAATTCGGCCTTTCTACTTAGTGCGTCAGCCACAACGTTGACTTTGCTTGACTTGTATTCGAGTTTATAATCGAACTGGGCCAAGAAATCTTTCCGATGAGCTTGCTTGGGACTCAATTTCTTTTGAATCTGAAAAGCTTGTAGGCACATTGTCCATCAAAATAGTAACTTACTACTAAGCAAGTAATGTCTCCATGTGCGCAAGCAATGGATGACAACAGTCATATTTTTTTCTTGGATAGTATACCGCTTCTCTATTTCGTTGAGCTTGTGACTTTCATAGGTAATGGTACCTTTCTTGCATAAGCATGCCTCCAATGGCATAGTTCGAAGCATCCGTGTGGCTTTTTGTAATCCGGCAGCACCATGACGGGCTCCTTTGACACTACTTCTTTCAAGGCCTCAAAGGCTATTTTGCATTCGTCACACTAATGCCATGCCTTGTTTTTCTTGAGCAGGCTCTAATAGTAGTTTACCAGCCCAAGGAATAGAGGGAGGCTACCATTCTTGAATTTCTTGCACTTTCACTAGGGTCCATCATTAATCTGCCATCTTTGATTCAATGGCCAAGGAACTCCACTTCTTGTCCAACAAAAGAGCATTTCTCCTTTTTTACGTAGAACTTATGTTCATAGAGCACTAAGAAGACTTGTTTGAGGTGTTGCACATGCTCCTTAAGACTGTTGCTATACACTACAACATCATCCAAATAGACAACCACGAACTTATTAAGAAAAGGGTGAAGTACTTTGTGCAAGAGCTTGCAAAGGGTGGCAGGGGCATTAATGAGACTGAAGGGCATGACCATGAATTCGAAAGCTCCATAATGTGTCATGCATGCTGTCTTTGGCATGTCACTAGAGGCAATGCAGACTTGGTAATACCTAGACTGCAAAGCCAGCTTAGAAAGATGTCGAGCCTTCCCCAATTGATCAAATAAGTCAGTTGTCAAAATAATTAAATGGATACTAGTTCTTGGTAGTGATCTTATTCAATGCTCAATAATCAATGCACATCCTTAATGATCCATCCTTCTTTTTTTGGAAGTGAAATGGTGCACCATATGGGGCCTTTGACAGCTGCATTAAGCCTGAATCAAGCAGGTCTTGGAGCTGTTTCCTCAATTCAGCAAACTCCAGAGATGCCATTTGATAGGGTGCCACGGCTGGAGGTTTGGCACTAGGCTCGAGCTCAATGTAGTGATCTACATCTCACTTCAGTGGCAATTTTTTTGACAACTCAGGTGGCATTACATCATTGTACTCATCAAGGATTGCCCCAATAGGCGGTGGCAAATAAGAGGCATGCAGTGTAATATCTCCCTTATTGTTAAGCTTCCTCATGGTTGCAACATAGTACTCATCATTCTTGAGCCCCCTTCGAATTGCAAGGCCAAAATCAAAACAGGTTTTGATTTCATCATGCTCATCTAGGGAATCACTCAAACTTTGGAATCATCGAGGATTACTAAAGTGCTCATAGAAGGGACCGAAATGGTGAAGGCCTTGTAGAAAAATGCTAGGCCAAATACAACTTTGAAATCATCGATAAACACAACAGTAAAGTCTAGCGTACCTTGCCAATCACCTATTTGCACCTTTACACCTTGAGCCATGCCATAGGCAGGTTTAGCCTTCGAGTTTACCACCTTGATGGTGCCAACTCCTTTGGTCAGCTTGAGGCCTAGGCATTTTGCTTATTGAGGATCGATGAAATTATGCATGGCACCCATATCCAACATGGCACATGCATTTTTGCCTTCAATGGAGGCATCAACATAAAGTAGACTTTCATCCTTAATAGAAGTTAGAGGGAGAATTTTAGAGAAGGCTCCTAAGTGCTGTAAAGAACCCATGCTAGCTTGGTGCTTTTCTTAGGATTTCTCCCTATTGAACTCTACCACGATTGCATTCATTGCCTTTTAATTTAGCTAATCCCTCACCCAATGTGGGCCATCATAAATGAAGCAAGGTTAGGGCGGTTTAGCAGCAGTTTTGTTCTAATTTGAGGAGCCTTTATCTTACTTAGAGCCACAACTGGAAAATTTCTGGTAGCTGCTCTCCTTGCCTTTGCTATTGATCCTCCCTAATCTTTATAAAGTTGGGTTTCTTGCCTTTGTTTTGGGTGGTATAATCTTTGAGACTTTCCACCATTGCAATGGCCTCGTCAAGAGTTTGAACTCCCCGATGATCGAGCTCTATCTTCACCTAATCCTTCAACCCATCTTTGAAGTCAAAGAGGAGTTAATGGTCAGTTAAATTGGGAATCTCGAGCATGAGGGTGGTGAACTCCTTAACATAGTCTGTAATATTCCCCATTTGCCTTAGTTGTCGTAGCTTGCTTCTCACCTCATCGTTGGCATTGTGAGGCACAAATTGTTTGCAAAGTTCAACCTTGAACTTATCCCATGTATTAATCACATAGATCCTTCTCCCTTTTGGAATGCTTGTGCCTCCACCATAGCTACGTAGCATCCTTAAAGATGATGGGTGTATTACTAAACTTTGCAAACAATTTGTGCCTTGCAATGCCAATGATCAGGTGAGAAGTAAACTGTAGCAACTGAGGTAAACAAGGAGTATTGCAAACTATGTCAAGGAGTTTAGCACCCTCATTTTTGAGATTCTTAATTTAACTAACCATCAACTCCTTTTTAACTTCAAGGATGGGTTGAAGGATTGGGTGAAGATGGAGCTAGATTGTCTGGGATTTTAAACTCTTGAGAAGGCCATTGCAGCGGTGGAAAGTCTCAAAGATTATACCACCCAAGAAAAAGGTAGGAAACCCAACTCTATAAAGAGTGGGGGAGGACCAAAGAGGGATCCTAGCAAAGGCAAGGAGAGCAGCTACTAGGAATTTTTTATTGGCAACTCTAAGCAAAATAAAGGCCCCTCGAATAAGTATAAAGTTGCCCCTAAACCGCCCAAGCATTGCTTCATTTGCGATGGTCCACATTGTGTGAGGGACTACCCAAATCGAAAGGTAATAAACACAATCGTGGTGGAGTTCAATAAGGAGAAATCCCAAGAAGATCCCCAAGCTGGCATGGGTTCTTTACAGCACTTAGAGCCCTCTCTAAACTTCTCCCTTTAACCTCCATTAAGGAGGGAAGTCTGCTTTACGTTGATGCCTCTATTGATGGTAAAGCTACATGTGCTATATTGGATACAAATGCCACACATAATTTTATTGACCCTCAAGAGGCAAAACGCCTAGGCCTCAAGTTGACCAAAGGAGTTAGCACCATCCATGCGGTAAACTCAGAGGCCAAACCTGCCTATGGCTTAGCTCAAAGTGTAAAGGTAGAAATGGATGATTGGCAATGTGCGCTAGACTTTAATGCCTATGGATGATTTCAAAGTTGTATTTAGTCTAGCATTTTTTTACAAGGTCTTTGCCATTTTGTCCCATCTATGAGCTCTCAAGTGATCCTCGATGATTCAAAAGTTCAAATGATTCCCTTGAAGAGCATGGCGAAATCAAAAGCTACTTTGATTTTAGCCTTGCAGTTTAAGCAGGGTCTCAAGAACGGTGAGTCCTACATTGTAACCATGAGGGAGATCTATGATAAGGGAGATGATGCGCAGCCCACCTCTTATTTGCCACCGATTATTGAAATAGTCCTTGATGAGTACAAGGATGTAATGCCACCAGAGTTGTCAAAAAAGTTAGCATCAAAGCGAGGTATGGATCACCACATCGAGCTCGAGCCTGGTGCGAAATCTTCTGTAATGGCACCTTATCAAATGGTATCTCCGGAGTTTACTGAATTAAGGAAACAACTCTAAGACTTGCTTAATTTAGGCTTCATTCAACTATCAAAGGCCCCATATGGTGCACCAGTTCTCTTCCAAAAGAAGAAGGATGGATTGTTAGGGATGTACATTGATTATCAAACATTGAACAAGATCACTTTCAAGAACAAGTATCCAATTCCTTTAATAGCTGACTTGTTCGATCAATTGGGGAAGGCTTGATACTTTTTTAAGCTAGATTTACAGTCTGGCTATTACCAAGTCCGCATTGCCCCTAATGACATTTCGAAGACAGCATGCGTGATGTGTTATAGAGCTTTTGAGTTCTTGGTCATGCCCTTTAGTCTCACTAATGCCCCTGCCACCTTTTGCATGCTCATGAACAAAGTACTTCACCTTTTCCTTGATAAGTTCATGGTTTTCTATTTGGATGATGTTGTAGTGTATAACAACAATATTGAGAAGCATGTGCAACACCTTAAACAAGTCTTCCAAGTGCTCCATGAACATGAGTTGTATATAAAGAAGGAGAAATGCTCTTTCACTAATCAAGAAGTGGAGTTCCTTGGCCATCAAATCAAGGATGGCAGATTGGTGATGAATCCAGCAAAAGTGCTAGCAATTCAAGAATGGCAGCCTCCCTCTAAAGTTCTGGAATTATGGTCTTTTCTTGGGCTAGTAAACTACTATCGATGCTTTACCAAGGGCTACTCAGCAATCGCCGCCTCGCAGACAGGCTTGCTCAAGAAAAATAAGACATGGCATTAGAGTGATGAATGCCAAACTACCTTTGAGGCCTTAAAAGAAATAGTGTCAAAGGCATCATGGTGTTTCCTGATTATGAAAAGCCATTTGAAGTGCATATGGATGCTTCGGACTATGCCATTAGAGGCTTACATATGCAAGAAAGGCACCCTATTGCCTATGAAAGTCGCAAGCCTAATGAAATGGAGAGGCGGTATACTATTTAAGAAAAAGAGATGATTGTCATCATTCATTGCTTGCGCTGGTGAGATTAAGTCCTAAGAAAGGCTAGGAAAAGCCAACGTTGTGGCCGATGCGCTAAGTAGAAAGGCTAGATTGGTTGCCTTTGCTACTAGTACACCTAAGCGCGACTTCCTTGGCAGAATCAAGGAAGGCATGCAATAAGATAGCTTGGCCAACAACATTTTTAAGCTAGCTATCGAGGGGAAAACTTGATGATTTTAGGAGAAGGATGGCCTTCTACTTACTATTGGCAAACGAGTCTATGTATCAAAGTGGGGAAGTCTGCGAAGAGAAATTTTGAAGGAGTGTAATGACTCCTTGTGGGCTGGACATCCTGGCATGGCTCGTACGCTTGCTCTAGTCCAACAAAGTTAGTATTGGCTGTAGTTTAAGGATGATGTGGAAGCCTATGTGCAGACTTATCTTATGTGCCAGTAAGACAAAGTTGAGCAACAACAGCCTGTTGGCCTTCTTAAGCATTTTTCCAGTGCTAAAAGGCCTTGGGAAGGCATCTTAATAGATTTCATAGTTGCTTTGCCGAAATCTGAAAGATTCAAAAGTATCATAGTGATTGTGGACAAATTTAGCAAGTACGCTACTTTCGTCCCTGCCCCGGCAGATTACAAGGTGGATGAGGCTACTCGCCTCTTTTTAAAGAATCTTATAAGGCTTTAAGGTTTGCCAAAGTGCATCATCAAGGATAGAGACCTTAGATTTATTGGCAAGTTTTTAAGAGAGTTATTCAAGTTGCTTGGCACAGACCTCAACTTTTCTACAAGCTTCTACCCACAAAGTGATGGCAAAACGGAGAGGATCAATGCCTTGCTGGAATTATATTTAAGGCACTATGTCAGTGCATATCAACAAGATTGAGTGAAGTTACTTGTTGTTGCCTAATTCTCATATAACCTTTAAAGGAGCGAGTTGATCTGCAAGAGCCACTTCAAAATTATCATAGGACAACAACCCCTCACACCTAATGCCATTGCTGCCACCTATGGAGGAGCCAACCCATCTGCCTATAAGTTTGTGAGGGAATGGCATAAATGGGTAGACATTATAAGGGCATATCTTGATAAGGCAACAAAGTGCATGAAGAAGTGGGTTGACGTAAAGAGGCGTCCTAAGGAGTACAACGTTGGTGACTTAGTGATAGTTAAGCTCTTGTCCAACTAGTTAAAGTCGCTCTACAAAGTACATAAGGGCTTGGTGAGAAGATATGAAGGTCCTTTTCTAATCATCAAATGGGTTGGTGCTGCTGCTGCTTACCAACTCTAACTCACCTCCAAGCTTAAAATATATAATGTCTTCTATGTGAGAATACTAAAGCCATACCATGAGGATAAAGAAGACCCTAGTCGTAGCAAGTCTAAGAGAGCCTTAACATCTATTGTCACTGAGTTTAATAAGGAGATCGAGTGCATCCTTGGGGATCGAGTGATAAGAAGAATAGGAGTTCCCAATGATACCGAGTATTTGGTGAAGTGAAAAAATCTACCCAACTCCGAGATTATTTGGGAGTGTGAAGATTTGCTGTGGAAATTCTTTAAGCATATTCAAAATTATAAAGCTCAAGGTGCAACGGGGTCATCGCAAAATTGAGTGGAGGAGGGTGTTACAGCCTGCCTTGCCTAGGCAAGCCAAGCAGGCCCATTTTGCCTAAAAAAAGGAAGGAATAAGCTTCTTCGTGCCTTGTCCAAGGTGTGTGCCTAAGTGTGCAAGGGAAGACTCTACAGGGTGCTAGAAAGCTATCAAAAAAGGCTAAGCCGGTGTACTGCCAAGCCTTGCCAAGGAGCTGTCTAGAAACTTCCGCCAAGGAGTAAGGGTGCCCAACTTTCTGGAAGCTTCCCATGTTATGCTGCCTACTCAAGAAGCAACCAGCCTGGCTCTAGAAACTTTCCATATTCTTCCTAATCAAGCAGCTTGCTAGGGAAGCTATGTAAATATATTTTTGTATAGATTCATCTAGAAGGATTAATTGTAGCCACATGTCAAGGAGGTGGAAAACATATATAAAGACAACCCCTATCATTTGTAAAGCTGATGAAAAATTTAATATAGCCCTATACTTTTTAAGTTCAAGTGCTTACTACTCACTTTTAACTCAACCTAAACCTCCTATTGACTAACTTGCTCATCCTATGTTACTCAAACATAATACTAAAGGCTTATTTAGTTTAGCTTGACTTAGGAGTTTAACTAAGTACTGCACAACTTGGCTGACAATTAAGCCCAAGTTCATGACATGGTGACAAAATTCCATTTAACTAAATTAAGACTCCTTTTAGTTGGATCACTTCCCCACTAAAAATTTGCTATCAAAGAGATTAACTTGTGACAAAAACCCATTAGAAACTTAAAGCAAGACAAAACATATATTGGTAAAGCTGTAAGCACTACTTTAACTAACACTTCTCTACCTGCAGGGAAAGGAATTTATGGCACCAAGCTACAACTTTGTGAAGGATTCTACCCTTAATAAAATTCAAAACACTCTTTTTAGAGCGATCCCAAAAGGCCGGAAGCCCTAAATATTTATCAGCATCCCTCAGTTGATTAATACCTAAAATGTCACATAAATGTTTTCTAACATTTATTGGGGTGTACCTACTAAAACAAAAACTAGACTTATCAAAGTTTATTCTCAAACCCGTAACATGACAATACCTATCCAAAATGTCTTTAATAATTCATATTTCTTCCTCATATGCTTTCCTAAAAATTAGAGTATCATCTGCAAATAATAGATGAATTAGAGGATCACACCTCCTATTAAACTTAAACCCGTTTATATAATTATTCCTTAGTACGTGAGATAGAACTAAAGATAAGACATTTAACACTAAGATAAATAAATAAGGTGAGAGATCTGTCTTAGTCCTCTAAAAGGATTAAAGGATTGAGAGGGGTTGCCATTTATTAAAATGGAATAAGAGATAGTAGTAACACATTGCATGATTAATTGAATGAAATGTCTACAAAACCCCATCTTAATCAGAAGATGCTCCAAAAAACCCCATTCCACTTGATCATAATCCTTACACATATCAAGTTTAAGAGAAAAATTGATTTTACTCTTATTCCTTGAAATATTCAAGGCATAAAAAACTTCATGGGCCAGCAAAACATTGTCATGAATTTGTCTACCAAGAACAAAGCAGCTTTGACATTCATGAATCCAATTTGCCAAGTGGGGTTTAAGTCTTCTAACTAAAACTTTAGAAATAATTCTATATATGAAATTGCATAAACTAATGGGTCAAAAATGTTTAATATCTATTGGATTAGAGATTTTTAGAACTAAGACAATAAAAGTCTTATTCCATTCCTTAAGTAAAAAGCCATTAGTAAAAAAAACCTTCTTACTACTCTACATAGAGAAGGACCTATGATGTTCTAAAACTTTTGATAAAAATTCTAGAGAAACCATCAGTTCTTGGAGCTTTATAAGCTACCAAATAAAAAACTGTAGAATTAACTTCCTCATCTAAAACAGGACCTATTAGCATATGATTCAAAAAAGCAGAAACCATGTGAGGGACACAATTGAGGACATCTTCAATTTGGGATATTTTTGAAGCCATAAAAAGCCTTTATAAAAAGTCAAAATTTCTTCCTTAATAGATTTTTTATCCATAATCCATCTACCATATTTGTTTTTAAGCCTTAAAATTTTATTAGTTTGTCGCCTTCGAATACAAAATGCATGAAAGAACTTTGAATTTCTATCACTATCTTTGATCCAAGACACCCGAGACCTTTGAAATCAAAAGGCTTCCTCTTCTTTATAACATCTAATAAGCTATTTATTAAGATCAACTAAGAGATCTTGATCCTCTTGGGTTCGCCTATTACGATGAATACTATCTATCTAAGCTTTAAGGTCTCGTAACTTTGACAGTTGAGTTACCTATTGTACTTTCACTCCACTTTTTAAGGGCATCTTTACAGTTTTTAAGCTTACATTGCACTTGATACAAATTTGATCCCAAAAATTCTTTCTCCCAACCCTTTTTAACCACATTCGGACAATCATTAAATAAAAGCCATTTTGATTCAAACTGAAATAAAAGGGCTCTCTCACTCAAAGTATCATCCAAACACATAATTATAGGTTTATGGTAAGAACCTATCATTTTCTCATGAATTAAAACAACATTTGGATATAAAGACAACCACGAAAAGTTAACATAGGCTTTGTTTAACATTGAGCAACAAACCTATCTCCACATTGTCTATTAGTCCAAGTGAACATATCTCTTTTAAAAGCAAGTTCAACAAGAGAATTACTATTTACAAAATCCCTAAAACCATGATTCTAAGACTGTTCGACCTTCAAACCTCCCGTCTTATCAAAGCTATACATTACATTATTAAAGTCTCCTAAACAAAGCCAGGGAGTAGAATCAGAAGGAGCTAGGATTTTAGCAAAATTCTAGAACTTATCTCTATTAGCTTTGCCAAGAGGACCATAATAGAAAGAAATATACATAGGACCAACAACCAAGTCATCAAAATAGCAATGCACAAAATTATGAGAGTGAGCTAGAATATGAACCTGAGTAGGCTATTTCCACCAAAGTGCCAAACCTCTAGATCTTCCTTTTAGCTCTACATAGAACCTAAAATCACATCTAAGCTTGCTTTGTTGCTTCCTCATGTACTCCTCAGTGTTCCTAGTTTCCATTAGATAGACAAATTTCGGACAATCTAATGATAATGGGAAATCTCATCTCCGAAGATTTTCATTCCCACTAGTTTTGTATGGATTTTAAAATTTTTCATATGTAGGATAAAGATTATGCTAATTATTGAATCTATATATATTAAATGATGATCTCTAAAGTTATTAAATCTAAAATTTGACAAGTGTCTATTTTAATATTTGAGTAGTCATCCTAAAATCTAATGTGTAACTCTATTTAAAATTTTATTTTTAAAAAATTAAAAATAAAATATTTATTTAGTTTTTAATACTATTTTTTAACTAAAACACTATTATATATATCCCGATACAACCCAAATTCTAAAACCATTTATATACTACTCATTTTTTTTTTTACCTTAAATCACTCAAATATTTTTCCTAAACCATCAAAATTCTATTTTTTTTAAAAAAAATTAAAGATACAAAACCTTTTTTAAACCATATTAACAGTCTTATTACTCTATTATCTCATCTATTTAACTATCTATATCTATATTCTATATATATAAAATCCTATTATATTTCTATTTTGTGCAAACTCCTTTTTTTATTCAATCACAAACTCTTTTCTCTATTCTATTTATATCACCCAAATTATATTCTACCACAACCATCCTTTATACTTCTATTCCACGTAAAAATTAGATAAATCTCCAGGTAACCTTTTTTTTAATTTTTTAATTGTTGTTCCTCTAATTATATTATTGTTGCCTTCATTATTTATTTGTACATCTATTTTTCAGATTAATTTCTACCAAAGCTAATTTTTTCTTCTTTTTTTTCCAGATTTTTAATGTTATTTTTTCCAATTATATTTTTAATGTTTGCATTGTTTATTTACATATTTAATTTTTTATGTGATTTAAATTTGAAATTACTTTGCGGAACTCAAAATGATGCAAGCATTTAACTTCTATATTTTTTTTTTGAAAAGTGATTTCTAATTAAAGTGAGTAATACATTGTAATTATTATATAAATTCATTTTGTTTAGATGCCATTGAAACTTCCTTGTGAAGATGTTGGTTTCTGGTGTGTAATTGCTTCTTCAATCTTCAATAATTTCACTAATTTTTATTGAAATTAACTTATGATTATTTATTTGTTCGTTCGTTTGTCAGCATCAAGAACTGCTTTAAGGCTTTATAGAGCGGTCATAAACTAGCTCAAGTGAAGGCAAAACTGTCCTCGCTATGAACAGCTTAATGAAGGCGGCTTTTATTGCATTAAAAAGTTGACACATCATCTTCCATATCATCACCGGCAACCGAAATGTGTGACGAGGTATTTTTTGAGGACATAAAAATACTTGACAGATTTTAAATGACTAAATGAAAGCGGGATCTTTTATTGAAAATTGCCAAGAATATTGGATACTATAGATGTAATTAACCCTTTAATGTTTGACTCCATTAGATGTATTTTGTTAAAATAAAGTAATAGAAATTTGTTGTTATATAATTTTATTACATTTAACTGTTATTTTTAAATAAAAATTAATAAACATACTTTAATGCATATATTATATATTATAATATAAATAATAAATAATAGCGAATATAAAATTTTTAAATTTATATTTATAATAGTCATTAAATAAATAAATAACAACAACTATAAATAATTTTACTAAAAATTTAATATTAATAAATTGCTAGCCATGAAATAGCAATTATCAACTGACAGTTTTCAACTATTTGCCTAAGCTTCTCACTAAAATTTATGTCAATTCTCCAACAACATTTTCCTGCATATTCTACAAGTCGTCAATATCTTTTTAGCTCCATATTGAAGATGTTCATCATCCTAAATTAACTTACATGTAAAAATTGACAAACTGTAAATATAAACATATCTTAAAAATTCATTCAAGTAAATTTGGAATGTCGGATATTCAACCTACACTTACTTCTTTTCTTTTTCGTTCTCCATACTCTGAACAGATTGATGAAAGATGAATTTACTAATGGAAAGAACTTACGTAGTCAAAGAATTCAGAAAGAAAATACCATCTTCTCTTATAAGCAAACAAGCTAAAGTTTTTGAATCAGTTTGCCATGGAAATTGCCTTTTCTAGATTCATGAATGCTTTCTCGTAACGTAAAAATCCCATAAACCAAAATTCGAAGTTATCTTCAGTGACTATTTCTATGTACTTCTGCGTTGGCTTTTCGACATTTTCACTCTGGTTCGCTCTTTTAATCTTCTTCATTGGTATCACTACCTGTTCATAATCATAAGCATAGATGTGTAAGACCAAAATGTATATATTATGGTCATGGGATGTATATAAAACCTTTTTTTTTACCTTGTAGGGTGTTGTAATAAAATCTCCCTCCTTAGAAGATTGGAGAGTAATTGACGTTTGGCTACAAAAGGCAACCTTTTCTGTGGAAATAAAGAGCAATCCGGCAATAGGCCCAGCTGTTGTTGATAAGTAGCACTGTGATGCCTTCAATAGCTCTTCTCCTTCTTTCACTCCAAATATGTGTTTGAAAATGTTTTCTCTTCCACCTTCTTTAATTATCCTTGCCCCTAATCTTAGTTTACCTTTCACGGTTTCTGAGAATCTAGGCCCCAACTTCACTGCAATTTCCCCACATACACACAAGATCTCAAAACTAATCAATCATTTTATTAACAAAAAGCAATCTATAGCTTATTACTTTACATCATATCACATACCATGGTCGCGAATCCTGCATGCAAAAGTCCTGCCTTTTGTTCCTATTTTCTTTATTTGCTCTAGCTTTGAATCCCCACTACCTACAGAGTAAAAATAGAGCACCCGAGATTTTATATCAATCTGATTGTGCATAATTTAAGGAAAAAAAAATCAAATTCTCACCACTAGTATTAGTTGTTGTTGTTGTTGTTGTGGAGAATGGAGAGCTGACAGAAGAAGAGGGGCTTCCAGATGATGATTTCATCAATGGATCTTCTTCTAACTTCCCTTCCAAAATACAAAACAGAACACCCAGATTAAGCAAATCTCCTCTGCTAAGCTATAATCTGCTTTCAATGAGATTTTTTCATCAGGATGACCGTTTCAAAGGCTCTTCATCATTTTGTGACAAAAAATAATAATCCTTAATTATTATTTTTAGTTGATTAGATAGCAGAAGCTTCTCAACTGTGGCAGAGGTTGCAGATTCCAGGCAAATGCATAGCCATTGAAGTAAGAAACTCAAGAAATTTCAAGTCAATAAAGGTGTCCTAAATATGGACCCCATTTCTTAAGGAAACTTGTTGGAAAGTGAAGAAACTTTTGTAGAGTGACTTCATTCCAAATTAATTAATAATACGCTATGTTATGCTATGTTGTTATGGCTTCTTCAGCTTTAATTGGTTGTTTGTGAAGACAAAAAGGCTCTACCCTCTCTGGTGTCAACTAATAATCCAATGTGAGCTGCAAAGACAGTTGGATAAGCTTCAAATTAACAATTATCTATCTATCTATAAATTAAATATATACTGGGACAAAGGAAAAAAAAAATTTCATAATTCCACATATACACACAAACACATTTTTAAAAAACCAAAATATCCGGTTTCATTCGATTCGATTCAATATATAAATTAATTTATTTCTGTGTAATTAACAACTAAAATCTATGCAGTTCGGATTTCATTATTAAAAATACTATTAAACTTAATCAAATCAAATTTCTAAAATATTATTAATTTATATATGTATTCATGGGTTTGATTTAATCAATTTAACATTAATATTTTAAATTAGATAAATAATATCAAATTTTAAATACTTAAAACTCTTAACTAAATTATTTAAGACTAAAAAAGTAATGAATAAATTAAGTATAATAATAATAATAATAATAAATAATCTCATAAAAAATTAAAATAGTGCAAAATTACAAAATTTCAATATTTTTAAAAGCTCAAAAAGGACCAAAGTGATAAAATTGAATTGAAAATATTTGGTTCTGGTTTTCGATCTTACTCGGTTCGGTTTTGTTAATTTCTTAATAGTGTTGGTTAAGTTGATTTTGTATAATTTTTAATTGAACCGAATCAAACCAACTGATGTTCACTTTCTAGAACCTCCTTACCTAATTCTCTGTGAAACAAGCTCTAAAGGGGTGGAAAATAGGGCTAATAGGATTTTTAGAGGAGATTAAGAAAAAAAATAAAAATTAAAAGAAAGATTGAAGAACAAGAGATGAAGAAAATTGACAAAAGCTACTTAGAGTTTGGATTATAACCAATCATATGTCTCCACCTAATTTAACCCCAAGTTAGAATTTGCAATCCCACTTCAATCTTATTAACCAAGATTGTTACAAGTGTTTTTCAAGGATCAACACTAAACCCTTACACTAACTTGTGTTTTTCTTGGCTCAACATAAATAAATCTCCGGTGTGTTTTTCAAGTATTAACATAAACCTATTCCCAAGTGTGTTATAAGGCTAACTCACAACCTTTTACAATATGCATTTGTTCACAAGCGCTCAATACTAAACCAATGTTGATTGATTTCTCACTACCCACTTCTCAACCGCAAGAAAGAGTAAAGGAAAGAATTCTATCAATTAAGCACTCATGCAACTCTCAATAAAGGGGTATTCAGAAACTCAATAAAAGTTTGTTTACATACAAATGATATACAAAGAATAAATGTGGAAGAACAAAACTTGGCTTTATGAATTTGATAATAAATTATTCTACCAACTTTCTAACACTTCAAGTGATGTCTTTTTCTTGTATTTATAGTAGAGGGGCTAAAATGTAATTGTTGGACCTTTGATTTTTGTCCTCAACATACCCATCTTCATTTAGTGTTTCTTTCACTTTTTATAGGAATTACAATGCTCACGATTGTGAGAGGAGGTGTCATGATTGTTACGGTCAAATATGTAGCCATTAGAGCTCTTAAATAGTCATTACAAAGGCTGCCAAGAAGCTCACGATTATGAGCACACGGTCCCTCATGACTGTGAGGGGCAAATAGCTCTTCACAACTTAGCTCTTCATCCGGTTCTTACCTATGACCTCCTCATGACTGTGACAGGATCTTGAGGGGCAATCCTACCTTTAAATGACCTTATTTGGACTTCAATTTAAGGCCTATTGATTGCACTTTTTAACCTAACTTATAAACACACTTAAATATACAAGCTATCAACTAAAATGGATTGTTAAAGTCAAAACTAAGGTTAATTTGAGATTGATCATGACCTTGATCATGCAAAAGGTCGATACACTACCATCTTAATTCCAAAACTCTCCTCTCCTTCTATGATAACAGAGAGACCCTGATATGGAACCTCCAAGAATAAGCGTGAGAACCCCTTTATATATATGGACCCCCAACACATTAACTTGAAAACCCCAATACTCAATTTAGTAACAACCTCTAAGAAAAGGCTAGAAATCAGATTACTTAGATGATCAAAGAATTGGAATAAAGAGAACTTGTTTTTGAATTCCAATTTCGAAACACTCCATAAGAAGGTGATCAATCTACTTGAATGTTCCTTAAAACATGTATTCTACGCAAGAACACAAAGATAAAAGCAAACGACTTTTAGGTTTTCTTAAAATTTCAATTCTGAATTATCATAATCTCCTAAGTTACATAAAATAAAACCTTTATATAGACTTAAAGAAACCCTAAATAAAACCTAATTAATATCCTAACTAAACAAGAAAACAAAATCCTTCTTAAATAAGA